>DWAJ01003763.1:0-14118 GCA_018238005.1 Eurema mandarina
TTTGTACCAAATTTCGTTCTAAACGGTTCAGTAGTTTTAGCGTGATGGAAAGACAGACAGTTTGGATAAGTATGGATTATACTATAATACCTAAGGATGAAATTTACTTCGTTTAACGTATGTCTTAATTTTGCAAAATAATACTTTCTTTAATACATTTACACGAATACCGACACACTGAACCGATTGTAATGAAATTTGGTACACAGTCAGTCTAGAGCCTGAGATAAAACATAGGCTACTTTTTAACATGAAAAAAGTGTTGAGGGAAGAAAGGGGTGGGGGTCAAAATTTATATGAAACAACACGCGGACGGAGTCGCGGGCAACAGCTAGTGTATAATATATAAAAATATCTCATTTACTATACATAACTGATAGGTACGGTAAGACAACAAAAGATTGTTTTTCTTATCGATACGTGATTTGTTATTGTAAAAAGTGGCGAACATGACACACTGTTTCCTGTAACAAGATATAGTTTTTAATATTTTTTAAGATGGTGAAATATCAATAATATGTATCTTAAATTCTCATATACATATAAATTAATTTCGATTATATTATAATAGGCTGTGTGCCGTGTTATTTGATATTCATTAATCATCAATCACCGTCACAGAAAATCTCTGATATCCTTACAAATTTTTCATCTTTATATTTTTTCACTTTACTTTTGTAATATATTCACATTGGATATCTAGAATCTTTATTAAGCTTGTAATTATTGTATCAATTAATCTATATATTTGTTATCAGGCGTGGGCAGAAGCAGTAGCCGCTACACAAGCAGGATCAGCGACCCCCGAACAAAAGGCCAAAGGATCGAGCTGGCCCATACTCCTCTTCCTTGGAGTAATTGCCGCTGCCCCATACATAGTGCTTAAGATGCTCAACGGTCTAACTAATAGTATACATGAGAGATGTAAGTATAGTTCTTTGACAAATTTAAAGATTAAGGAATGTTTATATTTGAATAGGCCGATTTGCTCAGGCATTTCAAAGTGAGCCAGTCTTTCCCTATTACAAAAAATTGGCAACGCATTTGTGGAGTATTTAGCTTTAGAACTGCTATATTAAAGGTAATTCTTACTTTAGAATCCCGAGTTCATTTGCTGGAGTTTTATAAACAAATAGGTCCAGATAGACCATTTGCCTCATTTAGGTGTTTTCTAATGAAATACTAGGAATATTTTCAGTTCATTGAGAAGAATATTCTTCGTTCGTTCATTCAAAAATTCAAATCCTCCTTTACTGTTTATTTAAAGTTAATATAAATATTTTAACATTGTCCCATGAGAAACTCAAATTAAGCACACTTGTAAAATTCTTAAAGGTTATAAATGATTTCAAATTTCAGTACAAGACCCAAACACGTGGCAAAATCCCCTTCGCGCAGTCGCCCAGCACGATTTCCAAGCCTCCTCACCTCAAGAAATCAGCTTTAAAGCGAACCAAGTACTGACCCTAGCGCCACAACACCTACAAGGTCATTTGTGGAACTCCGGATGGCTCATGGCCACCGTAGACCGACAATTCGCAGGCCTTGTACCAGTTAATTACATAAAAGTCATTAAACCCAACCCCACGAGTGAACCAAAGCAAGAAACCTCAGAGGATCTAGAGAAAATTTACACGGAAGAGCTGTAAGTAGTAAGCGATGTCAGTTTGACGTTTCGGTTTCAGTATCTGTGGTATGACAGCGTTCTGTCAGTGTCAAAGTCATTAAAGGCGGTTAGAATTAAAACTAAATTTCATAGATTACTCATTGTTAAAAGATTTAATTATACTGCTGTTTGATGAATAGATGTAAGCATGTCCATCTTTAAAAAAAAACCGTAGTCTCCGGGAAAGATTCATAAGAAATTAAAAAAAAGTTAAATTAACTAATAGCTGTGTTACACAAATTGTAATGAAACATATTAACCTCATTTATTTAACTGATAAAGCAGTTTGTTATTGTTTTTTGTTTGACACTATTACATATAGAGATGGACCTACTTCCTCCTATAGTATAGAGTGCCTAGAGTCTAGACTCTTATTGGAGAACTTTATTAAATGTGTTGATCACAAATTTTATAAATTATTAATAACATTAAATTTCATACAAAGACTATCTCAATTTCATCATATCACCATTAAGAGGGTTTAGCTACATATAATTAATAGTTAATCTATTAATAAAAAAACAATTAGAAATATTGTTATTTCTTATTTAATCTGTATAAGACCTGTTAGGACTTAAATTGTCGGTACAGTTTTTCAATTATAGGATAATTCCGCATTATGTGGAAAAATGCTTAACGTTGAATGCTTAAACTACATCTTTCGTCATTCATATATCGAAAACTCAAAATTACTAAGTTGTGCTTTTACTGGATCTATTTAATAAAATGTGCAGTGCCAGAAAATTAAAAAATGTTTAACTATAACTTGACATTGATGGAAAAGTCGCTGTAAGCTAGGAATGAGTGAAATTAGTCTTTATACAGATAATATGAATTTGAGTTGACTTCCTCTTTTCTTTTATTTTTGTTTTATTTGTTTACTCTTTAAGACTTTACGTACACATACATTTTTTTAAATTAAATAATATTGATTGTTATAAACATTACGTTTTATTATTTCGTTATTTTTTTAAGTGTATATTGTTGTGGTATATTGTGATTTAAATAAGATTAATTATGAATTATTTAGGAATGGGGCTACAGAATAGTTATAATTTATGTAGTTTTGCACTGTTTATTGTAGTCAATGATATTATATTTTATAGATATGTTATAAACCTACAAATCAACCGAAAAAAATGTTCCGCACAACAGCGGCAGTAACAAACATACAAGTCAAAACGATAGAAAAGAAATAAATGATAAAACAATCAAGAAAAAAAAGAGATTTTTTCAGTTGTGCATGAATGCACCGGCAACCAATCACCTAAAAGTAAGACGTCCTAATTAGGCTGTTTTTGCGTCTTCAAAAATTTGCGCTTATAACATATCCATTTAATATAATATTAATATTATTGATTGTAGTATTGAATGTGAGCAATGAGAATTGTATGTAAAAATACCAAGAAACAAGTTACTTATCAATATTTGGTCTTGACAGTGAGTAGAAAATTCCTGGTGTTTTTTCGTTCTAATATGGATATTTTACATAGTGAATTATTGAAATGTAACTTGTTTTGAGGGTTTTTGTAAGAAATGGACTGAATAGGACAAATATTTTGCAGATGTAATTACAAGAATAGTTATAGAGGGTAGTAGTAAAATAAGTTGACGTAAAATTCAATTAAAGTTATAAGTAGCGTCACGAATCCTTAGCGTTGAACCTGCGCAGAAGTCAAAAAAAGGTACCGGGGCGCGTGATCGTCGGGTGCGCGAGCGGTGATTGGTTCCCCAGTCGTGTTGTTTCAGTCGCACCAATACGTCAATTACGAGGGCGATTCTACCGATGCGCAGCTATCCTCGTCCAGCGCTCACCATTCGTGACGCGACCTATACCTAATGCTTAAAACAAATATTGAAGTGCTCAAAAGTATGATTAATAGGTATAACGATGTTGTAATATATCTGCAAGAAAATAAATATGTCCGAGAGATTTAGATAAAGAAAACTTCAATTTTTTCGGAATATATGAAAGTAAAGTTTTAAATATTAAGTGATTGGTTTTTCTTCTTTTATTGTATTTTTTATGCTAGGCGCCTAGTCTTTTGTGTATATCACACTTAAGTTTATTATGTTAACCAAATTTATTTGCATTTCTATGGAATATTGCATTTTTTCCAATTTTCTGCCAGTTTGCTCTCTGTTAGCTACACATTTTGTAGAATGTTTAATCTGATTCAAAATATATTATACGGTAAACACATGGTTTTTTATTATTATTCCTACACTATACACATAATATTATAGAAATTACTTATTTACCTTTTTTCTTCATCTGTATCTGATGTTTATAATAGAATACCACTAGATGGCGCTATAACTACATAAATATTTTTGATCGTTTTTTAGGGCTTTTATCAAGTGTTGCGCTTTGCCCTGTTATAGATTTTACTCTTATGAACGTTAATATCTGTACATTTGTAAGGTATTTGGCTATTCTATATTATTAATTACGATCAACTGTATTTGTGTTCTTGTAGGCTGTTTAAAGCAACTATTTCCTTATTTTTTGTAAAATAAAAGAATTAAAGTTGACTAATATATAAAAATGTATTCTTTCTACAACACATGCTAGGATACTAATGCCGGAATACTGAAACGCAACTTAAATTTAAGTACGGCTTAAACAAGTCCGATTTGACGGTTCGCCATACAATTCTGTCAAAATTACGAGATTTAAGGAGTGCTTAAATTTAATTTGCGTATGAGTATTTGGCCGTAAGAAAAATAATTTTTTAAATATAGTTTAATAATTCATTTTAAAAACCGACTTCATGGTTCAACGATTCACCTATTCAACAATTTTCCCAATTTTCCACCCTTGCGGGTTGTTTTTTTATTATTAAATTTAAATGGGACCACCCTTGAGGTTTTACCTATATGCAAAGTTTAAATCGGTTCATTATTGGCGGAGTTAATGCGTAACAAACATAGAAAAAAAGTGTCGAAATGAGAACCTCCTCTTTTTTGAAGTCGGTTGAAAACAGAAACAAAGGCATAGTTCTTAAAATTTATTGTAAAAGTTTACAAGTAGGGTTCGGGGAATTCGAATGTGACTTCACGCCCCGTTAGCTTCTTGTATACTGACTGGAACGTGTCCACCTGAAGACAAGATAAATAATATTTTATTTATTTACTTAAATATTATAATTTCTGGGCAAATCTGATGACGATGGCTTAGCATTAAAAACAAAAAACATTTAGAAAATTCTAAAATCTAAATAATTAAATGAGTTTTTTCAGTGTTGAAAACTGTACATTATTGTTAAAATAAGCATGATTTTTCTAAATATACATATGCTGATAGCTTTAGCCTGAACACATCTATTAAGTTTGAATAAATCTAATATACAAAGCAACAATGATTAACAATATTGCTTATTAATAATAATAATTTTTATTATTGTGCGATCAGTCCTCTTAACTATGAACAGATTAAATTAAAATAATTAATAATAATGTGTAGCATTTGACAACCTGTATAAATCACCTTTTATTATTGACAAATAACTGCATTTTTACAATGATTAAATATGCCATTTTCTGAATGTTTGGAATATAATAATATAGTTGTTTGTCCATTGTTGTCTATTGTGGATACACTTGATTTGGAGCTTAATCAGATCAAACAATCAATTCTAATCTTATAGAATAACTAACTCACTAGTTACTGAACATGTGGGTCATTTATCTCACCTTGTGTTCAATGGTGGTCTGCTGGTTCTTGTCCAAATGCACCTTGATGAGCTGGCTGCCGTCCAACTTGATCCTGATACGCTTGCCGACGATCTCAGCTGGGAACACTAAGTCCTCAAGGATAGCATCGTAGACTGATGTCAGTGTCCTGGTCAAAACAGTTATGGTTTAAACTTGGAGGTTGATAAGCGTATTTTTATTTGTGGACATTTAATAGCCTTTACATTATACTATACAATTACAACTTATTATTTATTTATTGGTTTCATGCAGAATGTACATAATTTAATTATGTCACAGCATGCACTGTGTAATGTGTTTGACTTTTTTATTTGGAGTCAATATTTGGCTGTAGTATTGAAAGCATGTTTTGCTGCTAGTATTGCGACAACCAAATATGGTCAATATTTGGTCAAACTTGTTTTACATATACACAACTAGATATTAGCAAAATTTTGGTTAAGCAGCACTGCCAATTAACTAAGAAGAAGAATTTCTTTTGGTGTATTACAAAAAGAGTCAGTTACAATTGTTTTGACATTATATGAAATAGCAGGGTGGGTTAAAGCAATAATATATGTTAAATTACAGTTTATAATACTGTTTTATTTGTCTAATTAAATTATGCAGGATTTCTTCAAACAATGGTTTTAATACACCTCTAATACAACCTCAAATATGTATAATTGAGAAAGAAATATTATTTTGCCATCAATTATTATTATATTTGTGAGACAGAAAATGAAAATGGGGTTTTTGAGCTGCTGTGGTATTGGAAATGTGTTGCTGATTGCCACAACTAAACATTGACATTGAAATTTATTTTATATATAATACAACTAGATATTAGCAAAATTTTGGTAACACAAAGTGCTGTGTAACATTTTTCGTAAAATCTAGTATCTGCCAATTTCATTGAAGATAGAATCTAATTTATCACTATTTAAAATGTAATCGCAATCATAAATGCATATAACTAGGTATTTATATGCATATTTATTATATTATCCCCTTATTTAACCCTAGAGTGGGCGCGCGCTATGAGCATTTTACCGCACGCGCTAAAAAACCGTTAATATTTTTTAAAATAACTTAAGATTTAGACTTGGCGTCTTAGTAGCTGCCCCCAATGTCGTTAGCAACGTTTGCTGAGAATCTTGATGTTATATCTAATAATTACCTAGATCTAGGCCTCTTTTGTTTGTTGGCGACGCGCGTCTTGTGGCTGGGTTTGGGCAGGATCTTCCTGTCTCCGACGAACACCACATGCTTGCCGCTGAATTTCTTTTCCAATTCACGGACAAGACGGATCTGAATCTTCTGGAACTGCTTCAGCTTGGGCATAGGGACATAGATGATGATCGACTGGAATTAAAAAATAAATAGATAAGACTAGTGTTATATTTTTTTATATTATAATTATTGTCTATACATAAACATGTATGACATAAAAAAAGTTTGGTCATATACTACACTTTTACCAACACAAAATTATACTAATCTAACTAAATTTATTCTATATTTATTGACTAAATGTTATCATTAACTCAAAAAAAAAATTTGTCAGAAATACTTTGACAAATGAAACTAACATTATTCTTAAAATGAGCTTTTAAATAAGTAGTCAATGGTAACACTTAGAACATCTGTTGTATTTGGTCTAAGAATGAAAACAAAATGTTATCAAAAAATGTTTTTTAATAATATTTGTTTTTAATATTTAATTTTATGAGAATAAGCTAGTTTTTTTACACATTAAATGTTACTTTTAATTAATTATTCTGTCTCAAATTAACAGACCATTGATTTATTAGCAAGCTTCTACCTTAGTAGTTGAACTACTGTTGAAAAATATAAATTTATCAAATTAGTTTAGTTAGATTTATAGGCTTATGCCCTTATGCCATTAAATTATAAAAAGGTAAAGACTACTTTACTTACTTTCTTATTGTGTAGTTCAATTTCCTTGGCCTTTGTAATGTATAACTCCCTGAGTTGAGCTTTTAAGTCGGAGTTGGTCTCCAATTCGACCAACGCCTGTGAGATCGAGGTCTCAAAGTTATCGGCCTCAACGCCGCCCGGCTTAATTATTTTCGTACTCATCTGAAACACATACCCTTCATCAATTTTTGTTTGAGAGGTTATATTAGTTTTCACCATAAAACTTCAACATATTGCACTTTAACATAACTGACTGTAGGCACTGCGTATGCTTATTATTAATTAACAAAAGATTTAAACATATTATCACAAATCTAATAGATTTCCGTAACCAAAACAACGTTGGACACGAATTGCTAGCACATAACAGCGGAAAATATCGGGTTAATCTTTACCCTAAATATATATTTTGGATTTTCCAAAGAATAAATATACTTTAAATAACTATATTTATCTAATATTTATATAAATAGCACGTAATTTTAAATTTTTATCAGAAAAATTAACAAGTATATCCACCTTGAAGACTGAGCGGGAGTAAAAGAGACGGAAAAGAAACTGACACTTGACACTTCAAACTTGACAATTGCAGTGTTGCATTACGTAAAAATATATGAAGGAAGACGAAAAAAAAGGATCGGTACTTACGATACTTAAACGATTAATATTATTATTAATATTTATATGTTTATATACTTTACTGTACATCGTTTTTACGACATATTGAAATGTTGAAATTTAAAATATTATAATGTCACCAATGAAATCATTATGATTTTGGTAGCCATTTATCCATTGACGTTTGCTTTAAAATTTCGTTTAATCTTATTCGATTTAAAGTTTCATATTCAAATTAATTCTTCGTACCTGAACCAATTTGAGTCTTTAAGACGGAATTTTCTTCGATGAAATTAGTTTGAATACTACATTCAACAGTTTTCTGCAAGCGGTGGTTTCCATGAGTATTAAAGCTTACTGTATACGTTTAAATAATTTATTATTTTGATTAAACTCTATTAAGACTCGAATCAAACGTTTAGGAGCCTGAAGAAGTGTCACACGATTAATTAAGTCATTTCTAGGCGCGCGCGCTTAGCGCGCTTAGACTAGCCATTACGGAATATAATAACTAAGATAGAATTTCTTATAAAGAATTAGTTTTCCAGTCACGTGCTGCTTCTCACGTATCCAATCAAGTATTCCAATCAGGTTTGAATATTATAAAACAAATGACTGTGGCATTAAATAACAATTTTTCGGTTTCTAACAGTTACATCTTGTTCAGTTGTTATGTTTTTAGTTTTTTGTCTATGCAGCATGCTAATTGACAGTCTGACCATGACAGTTGACACTGAATGTCATTTATTATCTTGAAAGTTGAAACTTGAATTCTGAATTCCTAAAAAAACTGAAAAACATTCAAATTCTTAAACAAATATTAACTCACAATATTGAAAAACTTAAATATAGCAAAATATTTGTGACCAGTGTTATGTGATTTTCATTCCAATTAGTACGGACATAAGTTTTTATTAAATCTGAAACATGTAGGCGATCTATCAAATTTTATATTTCAAAATATTTTATGCGCTACTGAAATATCTATTCGTGTTTGAGGAATAAAACGTTAACAGTTTATAGGATGTGAGTTGTGCACCATGGAGGCGTCTAAAGAGTACAATAATATCAGCAATGCTGTTGCAGTAAATTAAATATCAATATTATATTTCGTGGTAGCGACTGGTGAGTCCGAAATTCAAATTATTTTTAACCGTATAAACGGTCAGAGTATAGTAAACGGGGCGCTAAGGCGGGCCGTTCACGATTTTTTTGTATATATAAGTACGTTATATATGTTTTTATATCATAATTAGATAGAGGCCACAAGAACGCGAACGAAAGATAAGTAGCTTGTCTTTCTTTTCGAAAAATTTTTAAGTCCCGCTGCCTCAGCGCCCCATTTGCCTTACTCTGACAAAAAAACACTTATTACATAGTATTAAATGAAGAGTTGCTGAGTGTCATTAGTTAAATAAAAAACTGAAAAGGATACTGAACATTATGCCCAACGAAGTGGACATGGGTCAGCTAGTAATCTATAAACTGCATCAATAGATTTGCTTTCTTATCCTTAACCAGGTATAAGTTATGACATGACACATAAAATTTCCTATAGCGCGCTCAATTAATGCAGCTATCATATAGAAAAAATATTTTTAAAATCGTAAACATATTTCCAGAGATAAGCTTGTTGAAACAGACAAACTTCATTTTTATATATCTAACTAGCAGTTGTTTGTGACTTCTCCCCTGTCGGATTTATTTCTATTATTATGTTATAGTGAGTCAAGCCCTCAAAGATGAAAAAAATTCCCGTTTTTTCAACACTTTCCATTATATCTTCGCTCCTATTAGTTGCAGCGTGATGGTATGTAGCCTAAAGCCTTTCTTGATAAGTGGCCTATTCAATAAAAATTTTTCAATTTGAACCTGGAGTTTCTGAGATTAGCAAACAAAAAAACAAACTCTTCAGCTTTATAATATTAGTATAGATAATGAAATGTACAGAATTTAAACATAATCTTGCTAATTTATATTAAAACTATTAATACTAAATAGTTATTGACATTTGAATGGTAGTGGAAATTTTGTTATTCCTATGACGTAAATTTTAGGTACCAATTAAATTAAAGATATACACTTACATAATATCTAATTAATTAGCATAAATATTTTAACCTTGAAATATTTGACAAAACAAGCTATTTTGTGTTGCTTATCCATATTATACTACAATGTATAGTAACCGTCAATTACCTTTAGCGGTGAACGAAAGCTAGAAGTCAAATATAAGGTATCGAGGTAGCGGTGAGGCGCGCGGGGCGCGTGATCGTCATGTGCGCGAGCGTTGATTGGTTGTCCCAGTCGTGTTGTCTTTCTCGCACCAACGACCGCGAATCTACCGATGCGCAGCTATTCTCGTCAATCGCTAAACATTTTTGACGGTTACTATATGTATTTTTTTAAGTACAATCGGATGTACGAAATAAGTTATTATAGTTCTATGAAAAACTAGAAGAGAATTATCTAGAAATCTATGTGAAAGATGAAACAAGTATAAAATAATTTGAGAATTTTGATTGCGATGTGTAATGCTGTTTTCCTGGGAATTCTGGAACTGTGTTTCCTTATGAATGATAGAATGATAGTCGTGGGTATCATTTCTGGTCTATCTAACTTCTTTTGTGTGCAAAACAGAAATAGAGGAAGTATGTATGTAACTTTCTTTCACTTTATTGTGAGGATTTATGATGCATTTAAAAAAAAATCTTAAAATAAATTAAACACCTGTACAGTAATAGTATATATGTAATATATGAAAAAAAGTTGACCTCTAAACAAAAAAAAGTTATATTCATGATAAATGTTGTATCATCAATATATAGTCTGCGTAAATTGTTCAATAGCTCTGTATAAACTCTTCTTTAAATTAGGTATATTTCATTTATTGCTTAAAAATATTAACTTTATATTAAAAACTAAAGAGTAAAAGTCCCAACTCATAGTTGAAAAGATATCTTATAAAAACTCTACAAAAAACTAATCAATCATTTATAACATCATATATTATACTACTATCGTAAGTTAAAAAGCAATATACCGCTCAAAAAGTTTAGTACATGACGATAAGACTAATCTACTAATAATAGAGGAGGATGCGGCATTAGGCAGTGAGTAGTGAGTACTGAGTAGTGACCCGCCGGCCGCCAAGCGTGGAGTGTCGCCCGTTGCCCGCCTATTTATTGACAACTGAAAGTTAGTGTTCTATATTCAAAATTTATTTTTTTTGTTAACCGTATAACGTGCCAGGATTATTAGTGTTTATCAAAGTTTTTTTTTATATAAAAAATGTAATAACTCGACTCATGGTGTTGCAATAAAAAAAGTTATCCCTCTTTTGTGCCAGGATTATTCAAAAAATAGTAAAGATAAGCATTTGAAACACACGCTACATTAATGATTTCGCCTATTTTTTCGATAATGTACGCGTATGTACTTTTATCGCTGTTCGAACTCTGCTGAGATCGTAAAATATCACGTTTTTTCCGCGAATCGCATTGAACGTTTCAGTTTTATTGAAGACACGTCGACATATTTGTATTTGTATGTGCATATAGAATTGTGAAATTGCGATCGTAATAAAAATAAGTTATCGTGTTGGTGATAACTTTTATTGCATCTTTAAATATTATCATACGACTTATTACTACTATGGTAGCGTAGTACGTACCTACTGTTGTGTTTTAACATAGTAGTAAAAATGATATTATATTATATAAAAACGTTATAAGCGTAAAATTTGAAGACGCAAAAACATCCTAATTAGGACGTCTTTAGGTGATTGGTTGCCGGTGCAATCACGCGCAGCGGACAGAACTGTCCCTTTTTTTCTTGTTGGATTTATCATTTATCTCTTTTCTATCGTTTTGACTTGTATGTATGTGTGCTGCCGCTGCTGTGTGGAACACTTTTCGGTTGACTTGTATGGGTATAACATATCTATTATTCCATTGAGTTTGAGTAGTAAATTTTAAGTTATAATTATTTTTAAAGAGAATATAATACTCAAGTTTATGAGTAGGTAACTTAAAGTTAGTCATACAAAGTTAACAATGATAGTGTAGTCACACCTGTATTTGCTTTATGAAAAAATATTTAGAGAATATTTTTAGTGATAAGATTTCACTATTTTGTTCTTAAGACAATACTAATAAGGTAGTTATATTATTATTTATATGATAAGAAGAAAATTCCTTACAATATTTGCATTTATTCTTGTTTATCTAATTAAATACCCTTTAAGATATAACATGTTTCCTATTGCGAAAACGTTGTTAACATCGGTTTAGTAAATTCGGATATACGATCTCACAATTTCCCAAACTCTACCTCTGCTCTATGTAAGTTTATTCTAGTACTACCTATATAGTATTTTGAAAAACATAATATAGTAGTAATTCCATGGCAGTTTCAAAAATGTTTAAATATAAAAAAATATTTTAATAAAAATAAAAATTATATGAATCCGTAAGTTATTTAAAAACGGATACTAAAGATTAAGTAATGAAGATAAATAAAAAATATTTTTATTGTTCTATTTAAAAAATGCGGTAAATGCTTAGAACAATACTTTCCGTTTAGATAAGTTTTTAGACTGCGATAACACTCACTAAAAATGTCGGTGATTACAGACAAAAAAGTTGAGGAAGTCGTCGTTGTTAATTTATTATGTACTAGCTGACCCGTGCCCACTTCGTTGGGCATAATGTTAACAATCCTTTTTTTATATAGCCTATGACAGTCAGCAATAATGTGGCTTTCTATTGGTGAAAGAACTTTTAAAATCGTTTCAGTAGATCCCGAGATTACCCCTTACAAATTAACAAACACACAAACTTTACTTCTTTAAGATATTATTTTATTTTATTTATTTATTTTACCCTTTATTACACCAAGGAAACTTAAAAACTAGACAAATACATTAAATTTGTGTGTAATTGGCGGCCTTATCACTTGAAGTGATTTCTTCCAGGCAATTATATTAGTATAGATTACTAGCTGTTGCCCGCGACTCCGTCCGCGTGGACTTTCATATAAATTTTGACACCCTTTTTAAAGTTTTCATTATTTTGAAGATGTATTCTGCTATTCGGGGCGAGGAAAAATCCAACAAACCAAAAATCATGAAAATTGGTCTAGCCGATCTTGAGTTATGTGTTGTAACAAAACCGTCTTTGTTTTATATTACATATAGAAATAATTGTACCTTATTTAAAACTAGTGATACACATAAACAATTTCCCTTGAATTACACTATGTAATAAAAAAAGCCGCAAAAAAAAACATTAAGTTTAGATACCTATTTCTCGTTGTCAATATCTTAAAGCAATAAATCTACAAAAGCGAATACCATTAAAATCGGTACAGCCGTTCTCATGTTACACGTGAGTGTTAAAAATCCAGGGGTGCGCAACATTTGGCTCTCGAAACGAAAGGGAAATCCCCGGTCTAATGACCTGCAAAGCCAATAGCGCTGCCCATCTGCCACTCGCTTGACAACATGTTACGCTTCGTGTGATGTTATGCAAGACTTTTTCCAAGCGAACGCTCGAGACAGGGGTACGCAACTTTTGGTCCTATGTTTTATTTTTATTTATTTTTTTTATACTATGTTTTTAGTAACAATTGTTGTACTTAAAATTCGCCTATAGGTTGTTCTATATCACTTCTGATTGATGTAGTAATTTTTTAATTCCAAAAATATTTAACCTCAAACCTATCTCAATATTTTGACTTCATAGATCATTATACAGTTTCATCACCATCTGGTGGAAGCCTTTAACCTATATGTGTTACATTTATTTAAGTGTTAATTTTAATCTTTTATATCATATTGGAATACCTTGTGTAAAAAATGAATTTTTCAAAACGAAACAATAAATGCTGAGATTAGCGCAT
The DNA here is from genome assembly GCA_018238005.1 of Eurema mandarina. Classification (NCBI taxonomy): domain Eukaryota; kingdom Metazoa; phylum Arthropoda; class Insecta; order Lepidoptera; family Pieridae; genus Eurema; species Eurema mandarina. Next base: position 13,823 of record DWAJ01003763.1, read on the forward strand.
TCAAACACAAAAAACAATCTCTTCAGCTTTATAATATATATTAAAAATAAAATATAGACATGTAACGTCACGTGTAGAATAACTCTATTTAACGTAAAATCGATCGATCAATTGTTCTTCAACGATTAATAATTATCGAATAAATTATACGGACAATTCAATTGTTTACATTTGTTAAATTAATTATATTAATTTACCATAAACTTGTAACATTGGTAGGTAATTTTGTGAGCAGTTTTTCATTTTTGTACTAGCAACCCTCTTCATTATAAAATGCCAACTATGGCAGACGTAAA
>DWAJ01003764.1:0-14115 GCA_018238005.1 Eurema mandarina
ACAGCATAATACTGGAACCATAATAAGAAAACTTAAATACTGTTTATCAGATTTAGTGTCTTTAAAAGAGAGATGGTTGGTTAAAGGGTAATATTTTATCACTAGACACAAATCATATTACAATAAATAGATGTCTTCATCATTTTGATGTCTATCTCAACAACTTTGAAGATTATCGTAAAATTACAAACTACTAAATTAGTAAATACGACGACGCGACTCCGCCCGCGTGGACTTTCATATAATTTTAACGGTTTTTTTCCAGTTAAAAAGTAGCCTATATTCTTTCTCAGGCTCTAGACCATCTGTGTACCAAATATCGTTCTAATGCGTTCAGTAGATTTAGCGTGATGGAAAGACAGACAGACAGAGTTACTCTCGCATTTATAATATTAGTATGGATCACTTTTTAATATTTCTACATAGTATGTACAAAAAACAATACAATTATACAGCATAACATCAAGCAATATTTAACCATGCGTCATAACTCAGTCCGATATTAATACTGGTCTAGCTATCAAGTTAATCTGATCCATTCTCAAAATACAGTGAGATTATCCAGCCGCCGGTTTATACAGTATCGGGAAACCATCGCTAACAATGAACTGGATATTGAATATACTATTTACGAGGAGTGGTGACGTGTAGATCGTAACTGAATACTTGATAGGTGTACTGCGTTGTTAATAAAAGTCTAGTTTAGTTCAATTGTTTAGAACTATTTAATAAAAGCTTTATTCAAATGTATATATGCATATACACGCACGCTAGGTGCCTATAAGTCACAAAGTACGTTGGTAATTGTAACACGGAATTAATATTTTAAAGAGGAAATAATTTTAAGATTTTAGAGAGAGATATATATATATTTATTTTGACCCACTAACCATAGCATTTGTGTTCTTAAAACAAAAGTATAGATATTATATACCTTTTTGTTTACTTTTTTTATAATCTGGTTGAAACTGCAAGGTACAGATTTTTGTACAAGTAACGTACCTATAGCATAGTAAAATTAAAAAAAAAACACTCACAAGAGGTCCTATATGTTTTAAGAAAGGAATAGACTATTTTTTGAAAGTGACAAAGACCGCCTTTAGTGAGTGAAATGACTTAACATTAACTTAGTTATTATAATATCATGGAGGGTTAAACAAGAACCAATAGTATTAAAAACCGCTTCGTTAGCACAAAGCGAATCAGTCCAGTATAAATTCCTGACAAGAGACGTTAAAATGTCCAATAAATAAAAACGGAGCGGGAACAAACAATCAGTATGAAAATTCAATATCCGCGCAAGAATCGAAAGAACAACTCAGTGAATTGTAATTAATTTCATTTGTACAAAAAACAGCAACGAATAACTTATTTTAAGTCAATTTCCATTGACAAATATTCGGTGGTTATTCCTTTTAAGACTTCATATATCAGAAATTTTTCAGTGCCTTTGCATAAACTATCGAAACAAATGTCATATGTCCGACCGACCTATTGAATTGCACAAATAACATACAAACTAAAATTGGTCACTAGAAAATATATACGGTACGCTTTTTTTTCTTACACCACAATTAATAAACTAATCAAATCAAATTCTAGTTTCTACGTGATATTTTAATAGTTATTCTTCTATTGAAAATTGAGACGAGCCTCACAATCAATTTCAGTACTATTACTACTAACGCGACTTAATCTTAGATATATATAAAAGAAAGTCGTGTTAGTTACTTCACTTATAACTCGATAACGGCTCAACTGATTTGGCTGAAGATTTGTGGGGATGTAGTTTAGAACCTGGAGAAGGACATAGGATACATTTTATCCAGTTTCCAGGGGAATAATTTTTTTATGAAAATAAACGCGGACGGAGTCGCGGGCAACAGCTAGTTTTACATAAATATATATAGATTATAGCAAACAAAAGTAAAGCTTTAATAGTGAAATGCTAATCTAATCAACAACGATGCATGATTAATCGAGTGGGTCTGAGGATAACGCGATCTTTGTTATTTTAATGAAACTGTATTCATATGCAAACATCTAAACGAGTGATTCCGGTGAGGTTTGCGGCTGTTTAATTATGAATATTGTGCTAGTTTCAAGGTTGCTGAGCTATTCTTGGCGCTAACAATTATTGCCGGGCGAGGAATTGTTTAAAGGGGTATGATAAATGGGAGACCAACGAAATCATAAGTATTTGTCTTAATGGTAGTTTATTTTGAGCTAGATTGTGGTAAAGCATATCTAAAGATACATTTAATTTTACTTAAATACTATTTGATAAAATAGGAGTGTTGACCTAATAACCTGCATTGTGCTGGATTTAGAAATTTATAAATAAATCAAATATAAAGATCTTTGCAAGATATACTCGAATAACATAATTTTATTAAATCATTCTCTAAATTGAGGGTGCGCACGTATTTCCAAAGCGCTTCACCGTATTGGTAGCTTTTTTTGCTTTTAAACTAAGAAAAATATCCTCAATATGTAATGTTTCATTCGCTACCCTCACCACCCTCACCGTGACAAATCATCAAACTCCACGCACGTTTGTGTAAACAAAAACAAAGCTTTATAATGACATTCTCACAATATTTCTGCTGAGACTTGAAACTTACGCAATTCAACACATAATTACACTCGTTCGGGTCTGGGGAGATAATAATATTATCCTTAATGGCGCTAAATTATATCGCGAACACGGACCGAATTACTGTTGTTTATTTGTAGACAATTTAGACTATATTTGTATGTGTTTTATTTGATACACTCTACCTACATATGTACTCGTAATATATAAATATACTCGTGGAAGTGAGGATACACCGGAGCTCCCAAAATAAACACAGTGACCTAACTAAATTGATATTGTAGCTTCCTATTAATTTCGTAGCCTTCGGCGATGTTCCCTCACCGACGGCTATTAACCATCGTTTATTTATTTATTAAAATAAAAACAACAGTAAAATTAACGGCAAGGCGAAATGTGCGTTGTTTTATTTTAATTTGAGCCCGGTACGTGCCCATCAGACGTGGAAACGAAAAACGAGCTCACTGTTTGCGTTCGCCCGGCTTTGTTTATCCTTCCATATCAAATACACCCGACCCTTATGAAGTCACAGATACGCGGAAAAATTATTTGCTACGTTAATTTCATAATTGAGAAAAAATTGTTCATATCTGAAACGGAAATGGAATATTATACATGTACCACAAATAACCTTACAAAGCCACATCAGTAACATATTGAGTTTAAATTATTTAGAAAATATTATCATGTTATGTGTATATGTAATTTGCATGAAAATTATATTCAACGCTTTATTTTAATATTTTTATTTACTTTTAATAACATTATAGATTACACCAACTCTAAACTACACCTTATATTTGTTAAAAAATACTTTAAAATAATATTGTATGGCACTAAATTCACCAAATACACACCACAATCGCGGACCTACCTAACTTTTCTTAGCAACAGAATGTTACATGGGTTCTTACATTTTGATCGGATAAAAAAATGTTTGATAATTTCCAGCCCAGAATACATTTCAAACAAACCAAAAGCTTTTAATTATTGTAAACAACAAATCAAGTCATATTACATATATGCCATGGTAGATAGATACAGTCAGTAGCCGACGACCGAACTTCGACGATTAGCCGTTAAAAGTTCCCCGTTCGTATTAGCCTAGATTACACAATGGCAGTGGTCCAACGCAACATCTCATAATGTTTTGGCATTCAAACGGACGTCGCCGAAAAATGACGGTACTTTTGCTAGTTGGTCGGTAGAAATTGTAACTATTTCTCTATAAGACCAAAAGAGTCACTTTTTCCATAATTCATTTTCAATAAAAAATAATTATGTTACAGGTTATTAACTCTACAACTAATAGAAATATGAGTAATTCTATTAAGCACATTACATATTTAAAATTAAAAATCAACAATGAGGTACCTTAGATATCACGATATTGTTATGAACGATAGGCGACTAATGCATATTTACAAGTTATCATTTTAATATAGAATATACTAGTGACCAAATCTAGTTTCACAAAATTCGTTGCGTAGCTTTAAAAGTTTAATTGTGAAGAGAGACAGACAGAATGTGACTCAGTTTTATATTATGTAGTGATTGAATTTATAACAATAAATTATTAAGTTTTTACCGCCCCAATATTAAATGGAAAGAAAAGACAATATTTCATTAAGACCGCCCATATTAGAGATGAATTAATTCAACATACTCCATGTATGCATAGCTATATGTATAGCTATAGTTTGCTAGAGATATATTTCTATCAAACGACGTGTTCGCGTTAATTCCGTATTAGCATCTTACAATATCAGTTTGAGCTACATTCTGAGCTGTGATTAGGCGATTTGCCTAATATCCTTGCTAAATAGTAGTCTATAAGCTTTTCCACATTTATAACTGCTAACACAAAATAGATTTAGATACATTAGAACCACCGTAACCTACATTTGCCATCCCTGTGAACGATATAATCCAAATTCCTGTCTTTTCATGTAATTATTTCTAGCTATGTATGCCATGGTGTATGCTATGGTGCATAATGTTAAAAATATAAAGATAATTAAAGTCGGTACATCGTACTTACAACCCCAACTTTATTTTATATACAGACATATTTAACTGGAAAGATTTGGTAGCTGTTACGTTGAATGCACGAGCTTATTCTTTGTTCAGACTTCAAATCCATGCAGAATATCTTCATACTTTCAGCAGTGGGCATATCCACTGGGAGGCATTACACAAATCACTATAAAATGCAGCACGCCCGTGGAATGTTATATTCGCCTGTGCCCGCTTGACATTATCGTCGCGATATTATCTGTGGCGAGAATGAAATAAATGGCCGACCCAAACACGATTTGATAAGCTTAACTTAGTTGCTCTTGTCCGTAATATATTCGGTCGTTTTATGAGCTCACAACGACCCCATGTTTCATTGAATATTTAATTAGGTTTGACTGCGGCATTCGTGCCATCAAAACGATATATTTGATATGAAATAGAAATAAAAAATGTCTGCTTTAGAATTTTAAAATAATTAGTACTTGACAAATAATACTATTTTGAATTCTACGCTTCTAAACTAGTTTGAATTCGAAAAATCGAAAGTAACATGTATAAATTTAATAAATAAGCAGCTAATTCGAGTTCCAATTGAACGGACATTAAAAAACAATCATCTAAACATATGTAGAAAAATATAAAATTATTTTTATATAAGAGTACACTTCAATCTGTACTATATGTACATGAATGCTAAACTCGTTAAGCGCGTCAACCTACGCAGCTCATACGCCTATAAAACATTAATTTGGAGCAGAAATTTGATTATAACTACACGTTTTTCGGCAACACGGTCGAAAAAGCAATTACTAGCTAGAATTAACGATCGTGCCCGTACAACGTACAACAAAACCCATACATTCCGGTATCAGAGAGCAAACGAAACTATAATTGAATTAAGTACGCTTTTTGTCAACTTTTAGAACGGTGCAAAACGTCACGGTGAGTTTGCGACTTTGTGGTTTGAATACAAATAATTAAATCGCGAATAGATCCCTTGAGAGTTACGTCGGTGCAATTGAAACAATTTTTAATTTTTTGCTCTAACGTTGTTTTGCAATTTATGTCATCTAAAGCAATACGTTAACTATTTTCTATGGTATTTAATATTTACGAAATCATATTGTTGTAATAACGCAATATCCAGCACTTTATGCATAGGTTATCTATTGGCGTAAAATACCAAAAATATTTCGGGCAGAATTATGGAGACAAGTATCCCAGAAAGCTTATTATTATGGTTTCGGGATAACCAGATTGGGCTGTGCGCCAAAATATAGCCTCTCAGCTCGTGCTATACGCGTACCGATAACTGCCACAAATATAATGACTACAGAATTATATTTCTCGTATTGGCTTAATAAATATAATGGAATATTGCTTAAGAATAAAGTTTGCTTTTAATTGCCTGTTTACGTGCTGATTTACAAATTACAATCCAATTTTAGGTAAGACGCGATTTTTTCCTCGTAATTATTTAAAAAAATAAATAATTACCACTTAAGAATTGATTTAATAAGAAAAATTTTAGCCTTAATCTATTAGTAGCATTTAAAGATATATTAAAAAAAGCAAACATATATAAGCCATAAATAAGCCTTAACACTGAAGAGATACATACGAGTATATGACTTCACAAATATGCCCGAATAACCTCAATTATCGTACCATAAATGCATCGCTTCGAAACTTTGACGATAACTTTTAATACGGTCTTTCGTTTGCTCGGACTTAGGCGTTTAGCTCAGTTAACTTGTAATTTGCCCCAAATAGTTTGCGAACAACCAAAGGGCGTTTTGTGAGATGATTGCGCACTGAATACGTTCAACAATTAAGCGTGCTTTTAGGACTTAATCATGAATTAAATGCAACGCTTTAGCATGAACAGATCTTTATATATCTCTATATGTGTATATATTTCCTTTACACCGAGACGCATAATCTAAGTTCGGAAAGAAACGAATAACAAGCAATCCAAGTGACTTCACAACGTACTCAACTAACCTAAACCATCCTACTACGAATGCATCGCATGGAAACTTTTACGATAACTTTTAATACGGTCTTTCGTTTGCTCTGACTTAGGCGTTTAGCTGAGTTAACGTGTAATTTGCCCCAAATAGTTTGCGAACGAGCGTTAGACGTTTTGTGTGCACTCGCAAGCTTCAGATAAATTTCGACTGAAAACTTTGAACAATTAAAAGACTTCAATGTTATTACGCTCAACTGAACTGGATTTTCACCACAACTCCTCTTGGTATGAAAATTATTAAAACTTACAATACTTGCAAGCCTGTCTCCGTTTTAAAACCAGGGAAAAAGAAAAACGTTATTATACAGAAAGTAATACGTAAGAAAATAGTAAGATATTCGGCAAAACGATATGATCTTATCATCTACAAAACACTACTACCTTCGGTACCTACAATAGAAAAGTCCCATTTCAATCATTTTCCATCCTGAGTCGTCTTATAGACACATAGTTTTCAATAATTTTACTTGATGACCTTACATAAACTTTTATATAGTATTTTATTTCGTCTTATAATCAGAAGAGAATTTAAACACCATTCCTTATAATAAAAATATAACTCCTTTCCAATTACAATAATTAAAGTTAGTCTACACGCGCGCGAATCAAACGCAACTTGAAATTCACAACGGGTTCGAATAATAAATTGGCAAAAAAATATGACCTATATCATTATTTTATGAGAAACGAAGACTGATGAAGCTCCCAATGTTAAATAGAGCAAGCCGAGCGTCATTCACACTATATAATGTATCTCTTATTAATTATTGTGTCTCGAATTTTAGCTCACCTCGAGAAGATGCTTTAATTATTTTTCTATATAAAATCTGTTTAATATGTCACACAAAAACGACTGATGATTTATATTTCACGATGATTTTAAATGTATTTGTATATCTTTATTATTATGATATGGTCTGATTTCATAATTATAAAATAAAATCTGAAGTTTTAAAGTTAACCAAAGCAAAACGTTTAAAAACTTAATGACGATTCTCTAGTACTAACAAAAATATCTAATAGAAGTGATACAGAACAGCGATAAAACACTTAAATTATGTTAATGAAAACAACCGCTGGACCAATTATTCGTATTCATAACTAATTCTGAAACAACTTCGGAAGTTAAACATTGATCTGAAATTCAAACGATTCCGAGCAGGGCCGTAGATCATACGCAGGGTGAGACGGAAAAAATATAGATTTACTACTCTTTGGAATCCCATAAATTTGCGAGTTACTCAAACTCAAATACCCAGATATACCTACTTCGGGAAACAAAACAGGGCCGATAAAAATGGACCGCTATGATGTACAGCGAAACTTTTCGACGAGTTAGCTAGTGTTGACGTCTGTTTTGACCTAGTTTTTTGCAAACACAATGTAACACCTAAATGTAGGTGCAATAAAAATAGCTTCAGACTCGACTTTTCAAACATTTCATCATGCTTTAACACTTATTATGCCATTTTTTAAAAAATAGTGACATAAAACATGATTGCTGTACAAGTACATATTCCTAAAATTATATATTAACTACGTACGTATAGCACATTCATTAATTCTTGTCTCAAAATAAGATAATAGCACATATATGCCTATATATACCCATTGAATTTTAACGCACATAACGATATGATATCCAAAACACAACCAATATAATAGTAACACATTTACACACGAGATATTTATCAGCTCCAATGAACATTATTCACAACTAACCAGCGCTTCGCAAAGATATCGTTTGTCACTGAATTTGCAACACATCGCGATAAATAATAAAGTTACCCAATTTACGTCGGAGTGTAGCCGACGCGAAAATTATACGCGTCATAATTAAATTAAAATATAAGTTATGAAGTTTAAAAGAAACTGTGAATCGGGGTTTAGGGAGATTCTTACCGTGTCACGATATAACTTGACGAGAATTTAATTATACGGCTCTGTGTCGTGATTTCAGTTTGAACTTATGGCGGGGATATTGTGAAACTTGCGCGGGAAAAGGTATAATTAAATTGCACGAAATCTGCTTGGTTATTATTACGTAAGGCAAAAAGGCCACGAGTACGCTTTATTGAAAAGATCTACGTTATAAAAAACCTTAAACAAATTATTAACATGCTAATATCTTAAATAAGTAAAATTTGTGACGTTGTGCACGGTAATAGATATATTTAAATAACTAATTTTTAAGCAAAACGATAGAAAGCCCGCACCTATTAATTATTAATAAGCCTGAAAATATCTAAGAAATCGGGATCAAATTTCAATCGAATGAAAACGCAGACGCTATATTGAAAAGAAATAAATCTTTTATTCTGACCATTAAGTAACAGCATCTCCAATTAAAATCCAGACGTAGCTAGTCTTACTAATTAGGCTTCGCACCATTCCATCTAATGATCGAGTTTATTTGTCCTAATCGTCTTACAGGGACGCCCACGGCACCTTAGAATTATTTAAAAAATTCGAACCAAAGAAACCAATTATATTATTATTTATATATACATTTGAAATTGAGGATCGATTCTGTACAATTAAAAGGTCTAAATGAAATGATTTGTTTAATAATTTGAATGCCTCTATCAATTATTCAGGACTTTGATTTCAAACATTCGTAGTTTATCTGTGGAGCATAAGGAATAAGTCAACATTGTATAGGAAGAATTTGATTCTAGATAATTGTTTTTTACGAAAATAGCCTTGTTGTAGGCGGTGGATTATAATATTAAATCTAACATGTATCTAATATCTACCCACATTGCACAATTCATCATGATCAAATTTTAAAAAATTAAAATTAATCGCCTCAAAATTCTAACAAGTCGCTGTCGGGAAGGGCCTTAGAAGGATTTCATTAATCCAATTTTGGACTTTGAAATAATAGGTTTTAATTATTCATCATTGAGAAAGCTTTTAGGAGCGAGTTTATCAAAGTTTGTATGAGGCCGGTAATGAAACGGCTGTGCCATGATGTTTACATTTATTACTATGATCATTTAATATACGAGAATTATCCGTCAGAGAATTTAAAACGGTACAACAGACCATTTAAATACGTATTAACAATCTTACGGGTAATTATTAATAAAATCAAATTATAATAGAGCTGTAGGTAATTGTGTATAATCGAGATATAATATATTCTATGACAATCTCTTTTCTCTCTAGTAAAATTATGTTACTTCAAACTTTAGGTTATCACTATATTTCTCTTTCTGTTATTTCTTAAAGTGTGTTTAAAATAAAGAGTCTTCCTCGTACGTTCGAGTTAAACGTTAACAAAGATACATATACAAGGGACTGTACATATACTACCGACGCGTCCGCAGCGCACCTAGTACTATTACTACGCAGGTAGAACCGTGCTCAACCAGCAAAATCTTACCGTGTAGTTTCCGCAGAATACTCAGAAACTTGTCTCGAGAACTTGCGATATACTTCGTAATACAATTTCTACTTCCGAATTCTGAAATAACTTACCCGACTTTTATGGCGATGCAGCTGTAATACGACTCACGGCGAGTTATAAAATATCTCTGTCATACTACGTTATATTTACAACGAAAATAACAAAATACAAGACTGATTTTCAGAAATACTATTTTTAAATTAATAATTTAATTAAATAAGAAGAAAGTCACATTTCCTTGATATATAATAAATATGTTATTCTTAATTTACATTTTTAAAAGGAAACAATATGATATCATATTACATCTGTTTCAACATTCTTCCATTCCATAATATCTGACCAAAATAAAAAATCGATTTTATTGTTTAAAGCACATTAATCTCCTAATGCACTTTTATGCGGCACTGTGAGAATTCCGTTCACATAACCGCGGTACAATCCATTTAAAGCGAATAAAAATGTAACGATCCCTATCACGAGGCATTAGGAATGCGTTCTACATGTGTTTCTATAATACTCGTACATTGGGGAAAATAGTAATGAAAACAGATGTTTAGGAAACGAAATGTGTTAACGGAATTAATGTCGCTTGCATAACTTGGAAAATAAGTAATCATATGACGGTCAAATAAATTACTGTACACTAAGTAGCCCTCGTATTTTAATGTACGTTCCGTTATTTGAAAAGAAAAATATTGTATCGGCTTCGTATATATTTAAATAGCTACGCGGCATTCAAAAGAAACTGCTCAAAATTCCAATTGAAACGTTCGGCATAACGAACTTATTACAATCATTCATTATTTATTTCGAATGTTTTTCGGGCATAAATCCGGGCGTCCTCGTCATGTCGGAGTCGGCATTTCGATATCAGCTCGCGATAACGCCACACTTTGACAATGCATTACTTTTAATTGATTAACGGCTTTGCAGCAGCCCTGTTAGCAGAAATCGTTTTTTGGTCGCTACCAGTAAATTCCTGCGTATTTTTTCACTGTATATTATTTTACTTTTAACCTCTGTACTCTAAACATCATCGATTACTTACGAGGTGTGTTATAGTATCTATTGATTTAATACATTAAATATTTATTAAGGTAGATAACTGCGCAGTTCCTTAATATAAACAAATATTAAAATAATTATATTCTTAGCAACACATACGCTAGTTTTAAATTCCATGTAATCCTAGTTATTAACTAAAACCGAACTCTGATCCTACAGCACCAAAATATACTTCAACGTAATATGTGCTAATACATTCATAAGAGCAAAATAAAGCACGGAATTGGTAGGAAATATGGAAGCGTACATGATATGCAAATATCGCCACAAGTCATAAACAACTTTAGCATATAAACACGGTACTTCCGCCGCTTTGATCTAAAAATTAACGTAAAACTCTTTCAAAAGAATAATAGTGAGGTATAGTGCAAAGACAGAGATATGGAACGGTAAGGTCGGAATATTAATGCTTCGCCAACAAGCCAAAGTAATGTATGAGGTTCCTTCACGCTCGCCGCATTTATGTAAAATTTAAGCATACTCTTAATGAGCTATGAACATATATGCTCGGGTCATAGGCATATTTCCTTAAGCCCCTGTCTACAAATAAAATATATGAAATACTAGTATGGTTTTTTCTTTCAATCATTTGGTGTATATTTTTTATGTATTACAATACTAATGATCATTCCATATCAGGGCGATTGTTTTAATGCTGGCGCTTTAAAAGCTTGTTAAAGTGAAACATTAAATAATCACGTACAATCTCCTCCTTCATCTTTTCATAATAATCTACAAAGCGCATACAAAATTGCATCCGCAGTTGTGTATATCAATCATAGTACGATGAAAGAACGTTGTTTGTTTAAACTTCGTTCTAACAACAAAAAGTTTAAGGCACAAGAGATTCATCTGGGCGGTAAATGAAGAAAGTTTTTGAAAATAGCCAGGCAACGAGAATCAGACCTCGGGATTTGTAATTACAGTTTTTGCCGGCTAATGTTTGAGATCTCATTGATTTGGTTAGACAGACATTTGATAGCCCCCTTTAAAATACGTTAGCCTTTTTAAAGAGATTTTCTTTACAAATTCGTTAACTTAAAGTAAAGAACTTTGTATCAATATTCCTTTCAGTGTTTTAATCTAGTTATAGTATTGTACGATAATTCCGATATCAAAATTTAAGTTTAATAACTGTTACCCACTCTTTCTCAATCACCATATTATAATTAATTTTTTAAACTCACTGTATGTAGTTAAATCACAAGTAGCTTTTTGTTTACCTTTAAATGTCATTTGTCAATTTGTGTCATAATAAGTCAAATGTTTCATTTGACATTAGTATTGTGATTAGTGTTGTGTTGCCATATAGGTAAATGTTTTTTATGTTCTATTTTTTGTAACGCCGAAGGGTATTGGGTACAAAGTGTAGTGCTTATTAATTTATAATTTGAAATTTATTTAGCTTTATTTTACTTATTTTATACGGTTATATTTTATTATATATTTATCTTATAAATATTATTATCTATATACTTATATATTAATTTAGATATACTATTTAAATGTCTGACAATTCTGGTTTTTTAAATTGCTTTTCTTCGAGTTCTAATTCTTTAGACAGTGATGTGGACAGTTTTCATAGTGCATGTTCTCCTCCTTTAGATATTTCCCTTTCTTCGATCTTCACAGATGTTGCCCCTAATTTCAATGTGGTCCATATTAATGCTCAGAGCATACCTGCTCATTATTCAGATTTGCTTGCATCCTTTACAAGTAATAACATCCATGCCATTCTTATTTCTGAAACCTGGCTCAAACCCTCTCTCCAGTCATCTTGCTTTACTCTTCCCGGCTATCACCTGATTCGCAATGATCGCCTAGGAAAACGTGGCGGTGGGGTTGCAATTTATCTTCGATCACACATTTCATACACTTTAGTTTTCTCTTCCCCTCAACCTCCTTCTACTAATGCTACTGAGAACTTGCTCATTGAAGTTATGCTCTCCAACTGTAAAGTACTTCTTGGCGTTTTTTACAGCCCTTCTCTCACTGTTGATTATTTCTCCTCCTTTGAAAGTGTACTCTATAACTTTGCACCTCAGTACGACCACGTAATCTTCATGGGCGATTTTAATACATGCCTGATAAAAGGTGATAGTCGAAGCTCTAAACTACTAAATTTACTAAACTCTTTTAATCTCGTCGCGCTCCCTCTCAATCCCACCCATTTCTTTCCCGGCTGCTCTCAATCACTCCTTGATTTAATTATAGTCTCTTCTCCATCGCATGTTGCTAAACATGGCCAATGTAGTGCCGACGCTTTTTCTTTCCATGACCTTATTTACCTTTCCTATAAACTTCGTTCTCCTAAACTTAAGCCTTCTATTATTCTCCTTCGCAACTTTGCCGGAATGGATCGGAATCAACTTTTAGCGGACGCTAATGACATAGAGTGGGATATAGTGTTTAATGCAAACTGTGTTGACCAAAAAGTTACAGCATTCACCAACCTACTTCTAGACTTATATGATAAGCATGCTCCTGTTAGGCCTGTTAAAAGGAAGCATGCGCCCGCACCTTGGCTCTCTGCTGAGCTTAAATCTCTTATAAATAAGAAAAACAGGGCAAAAAACAAATTCAAAACAGCTAAAAGTGATAAAGCGCGTGAAAAATACAACAAGATTCGTAATCGCTGCAACGTATTGTGTAGAGATGCACAACGACGCCATTTCCATAATACAGTCGAGAACGGCGACTCTGCCAAGGTCTGGAAATTTCTTAAATCTATAGGAGTTGGTCAATTACAGCAGAATGTCTCCTCTAGTAACTTTAACATTAACGAGCTCAACAAACATTTTTCTTCCTATCCGATCTTAAGTGATAATATTAAACAGCAAACTATTGATAATTATTCTTTGTTACCAACTCCTGATTTTCCCCCGTTCTTTTTCAAACAAGTAACTGATTGTGATGTTAAGAAAAACATATTGTCCATATCATCGAATGCTGTCGGTAGTGACCTTATCAGCCGTAAAATGATCGTTC
>DWAJ01003765.1:0-14114 GCA_018238005.1 Eurema mandarina
GACTGGGACAACCAATCAACGGTCGCGCACATGACGATCACGCGCCCCGCGCGCCGCACCGCTACCTCGATACCTTATTTTTGACTTCTGCGCAGGTTTCGTTCACCGCTAAAGGAAATTGACGGTTTATAATTACATACTACATGTCTAAAATATACTATATGTCTTAAATGAAATTTATTGTATGCACTTTCAATTGGGTGACGTTATTGTGATTTTTCACAGATACAACTTTTTGTACTTCAAAAGTTGCATGATAAAAATATTGTAAGCATCTTATTTAACCAAACCGATTGTAGTTAAATAGACTTTTTGTGACTATTTACCTACTATTGTGAGTATAGAATTAATATTAAATTTAGTATGTACTCAACTACATGGTGCGATAAAATACTTTCGCCTATGAGTAAATTCCAGGCAAACAGCCTTATGAAAGTAATCCAGACTTGAAAATATGGAAAAGAAGTTTTTAATCTGAAACTATTAAATATAACCATTAGGCATCAATAAATCTAACTGGCTGTCGTGATGAGATTTATTTCCATATTTTTGGAGTTAATTTACTAAATATTTTATAAGTCCTTCAAAAATAAAATGATTTTTTGTGGGTTAGTGTTCAAAATCAGTTGAGTAGATTCAGGGATTACCTTCGTCATCAAACCATAAAATTAATTTCCTTTTTTATTAGTGTAGACCTGGATATTGGCAGTCTAAATATTATACCATTAGGTAAATAATAAAACATTCATGAACCTAAAAGTTCATCTTTGTTTAATATTCTCTTTAATCCACCAACTATCCCTCGTACAACAAATATGAAACACTTTGTGATTTTATCAAAGTTTAAAACTTCGAAGACTAACCTGTAGTGTTTTTATACGAGAATTTAATTAAAAATGAATCAATTCATTATTGATTTTTTTATGTTCTTTTTAAGGCTATAAATAAAAAGTAACAAGAACCCTTTGAAAAAGCCTTTATTTTTAATGCTTTAACAAATCAGATGAATATGAAATATATTCATACAATTGAAAATAAAAATGCAAATCTTAAATTAGGGCTCTCTCTCCAGGCGGCTTAATGTTGTTTTCTTCTGAATGAACATCCTGAAAAAAATGAAGGTTTTAATATGATAAAATATAGAATAATGAATAGTTAAAATTTTTTATGACTCTGTTTCTTAATTTATAGTCAGAGCAATATAAGATAAATATGATCAATATAAATCAGAAGGAAGCAAAATTCAATTAATACAAATTGCTATATCTAAAAAAATCAGTTTGAGCTATAATATTCTGCAAACTGCAAACAATTGATGATTGATTGTTTATAACATAAATAAATTTACGTATTGTATTATCAGCATTTGCTACTAACTTAGTACACTTGTGATAAACATATCTTTGTAAACATTTTTTCTCTTTCTATGATTAAAGAGTCCTATAATATTTTTTACAGATTGTTTTTAATCAAATTTTTTACATATTTACACAATGTATAAAATATTGTACTGAACTTTTTACGTAAGTTCCTATGAATGTTAAAAAGGCAAAATACCTATTTGTTCCTCTGTTACTCACACCTAAAACACTGAATTGATTTTGATGAAATAAAATAATCTTAATAAATACTCCCATACTTAACAACAAAAAAAATCAAGGTGTTTAAATAGGAAACTTTATTTTGAATAAGTTTATTATATATTAAACCACTGGGCACGGTATCATAATAAAGCTTTTGTTTAATTGTGATGCCCATGTAATTATATAGTTGTTTTAAAAAGTATTCATCACTTCTTTCTTACAATTACATAGATAATATTAAGAGCAAATTAAATAAAATCTACCATTTTACTTTTCCAACGAGCCTGTGTAATCAATTAGGAATAGAATAAAATATATTGTAAACAAAGAAATGTTTTCTGTGATACATAAGTAATATTGTGAAATTCATTCTAACCAAATAAAATTGTGCAATATAAATATTATGAAATGGGTTGTAATTTTGTTGTATTAATATTAAAATAAAGGTATATCAATGTGGAAAATTTGGTGATAGTTATACCACTGTTATAAAGTAGGAAGTTTTAGTGCAGCAGTAATTAATATAACCCACTTAAAGTATGTTAAAACAAGTGATGAAGATTTTGCCATGTCTCTTCACTCATTATATATAATACAAACAATGTTGCCTTAGATCTAATGGCATTGGAAAAATAACTAATAATATGTATAATTTAAAGCCACATATTAAGCTTTTGTTATATTACCTTCAGTTAGTCGTGCACGACCTCCTGTGGGTTGGCAGAGGATTGTTGAGCACCCTGTGCATACTACTACCCTCTGTGCATGACTGAATACAGTTGTGATTTTGTAACATCCTGGACATTTAACATCCATGAAATACGAGTTGGGGTGGGGCACTAGCCTTTTAAGCTTGTGCTTCCTCCTCTCTGACGCAGGCGATGGGTGCAATAAGTCAATTGCGAGCTGAAAGTACAAGCAAATAGGTTAGTTTTAAACTTGTCACAAATCCAAGACGAAACATACTGAAGTCATTCTAGTTAAAAGCCCAATGCTTAATTTAAGCATATTTTTAAGAAATCACAGATATTTCTCAAAATTTTGTAACATCACACTAATTTATTTGATACGTCAAAGAGTGCCATGTGTTTATCTCGATTTGCAAGTACTAACGGTATGGATCACTAACAACTTTTCAAACATTTTACAACAAGATTTTCACTTAACTCAAATATCACAAACAAGTTATTTACAACCTAATAATTTGTTTTAAATATGAAAAAGTACACACCGGCATGGTTTCAGCTTCGATGCAGAACCAGAAAAGGGAAACTACATGTGTGACAAAGACAATATAGAAAATAGTGTATTATCTATGTCCGGCGCCCGCTGGGCTTACTATAAAGACAGATTATACATTTTTCAATCAAATTGCTAGCGTTCGACATAATTTTACATTTTTTACAGTTATTGTACCATTAATAACATTAATAAAATGTATATTGAAATCAAGACTAATGATTCTAATATTTTTATTGTATGAATCGCGCATTGTGTGTGAGTATACATGTATATTATTATGGGTCTTACATAATACGTTATGTTAGACCCATGCTCTACGAAAATGGTATATGAATATAAAAATGTACACTTTATTAATTTTTATTTTAGCGATTATCTCAATGCTGGTGGTCTCATATACAAATCTCTCATCTCTGAGCATCAGCGTTAGATGAGTATGACACATTGATAAGTGATAACTGACAGATGACATTTGACACAAGCGTTTTGCGGGAAGCAGTGAAACACTTGTGAAACACTGTTTGTGGTTTCTTAATTCTTAAAACGTGTGTAGAAAATATTACATTTATATAACAATCTTTACATAGAAATTTTAAATAATGGCTGACGAAGAGTACGATGGTGAAGATGCAGGAGGTGATTACGATGACATGGTTGAAGAAGATAATAATATAGAAGAGACCGAGGAACAAGAAGAAGATGGGTATAACGTTCAGTGTCTTGCTCCGGGTCAAGCCGGTGGCGGAGTGGAGAAGTCCAAAAGGATAACAACAAAATATATGACTAAATATGAACGAGCTAGAGTATTAGGTATAACACTTGTGATTCTTATGTTATTTTTTAACTTTTACAAACAAGATTTGTGATATTTGGTAAAAATATTCTAGAAACCTCTATAGTATTCTAGATTTTAGTAGGTATCCATACCCACTGTTGATTTAGCTTTTACTTATGTAAGAGGCTATGCATATTGGGGGATTACACCTTTTTTAATACTGAATCTATACTAATATTATAAAGAAGTCAAGTTTGTGTGTTTGTTAATTGGTAAGGGGTAATCTCGTCATCTACTGAACCAATTTCAAAAATTATTTCACTAATAGAAATCCACATTATTGCTGTGTCATAGGCTATATAAAAAAAGTATTGTTGACATTATGCCCAACGAAGTAGGCACGGGTCAGCTAGTAATTAATAAAATAATTTAATGAGTCCAAATAAGTATTTTACTAACAAATGGATCATAATAATCTTATCTTTAATTGCCATTTTAATCAAATATTAAAAGAAAAATAGTTAATATTTGTTAAACCCATTTAAATTTATTTCAGGTACTCGGGCATTACAAATAGCAATGTGTGCACCAGTAATGGTGGAGCTTGAAGGAGAAACAGATCCCCTTCAAATAGCAATGAAAGAGTTAAAACAAAGAAAAATACCTATCATCATTCGCAGATACCTCCCCGACCATTCCTATGAAGATTGGAGTATAGATGAGCTTATTATTATTGATCATTAACATTTTTATATTTTTACATAAGGTTAAAAGTATGCAAAAAGATATATTAAGATATTTGTGAATGAATGTGACTGAGTGAAAAAATAGATTTAATTTAATAATAATCTGAGCTTTTATTTCTTTGATGTTTAGAAAAAATCTTTCGAAATTTGCATAAATGTATTATAACATGGGGCTGCTATTTATTTAAATAAATTCATTAGCTTACTTTTGGAGATTAGCATTATGAACTTTATTTGAGTTTTTAAGCCTGATGCATATCTTGTATGTTTGTAAAGTCGACATGAAATATGTAATTATTCTAATAGGCTATATGTATTAACACTTGAATCATGGTAATACGAATAATTTTCGCAAAATAGCACAAAGACGTCAAGTTGTGGATACTAGCTCGCTAACACTAACTAACACTAACACCATGTTAATACAAACAATCATTTACCACCAGTTTGGTGTTCTAATTAAACTCAGTTTTTCAATAGAATATTTCTTTAATACTTAATATCTAAATAAATTTGGCTTAGTAACCACTATACAAAATGTATTTTTACGATATAATGATATTGCATACCATTGGGTTAATATGTGAGACAAAAACTGTCTAGCTAATTAAAATTAAATACTAAAATATTTTTTGGTGTTCACTCAATTAAAAAAAAATTATTTTGTCTTCTTGAGACCCTCATTACTTTGAGTGCAAAGAAAGTTCTTATTTGGATGAATACTATTTATTGTAGACTCTACCGGCTACCCTATGAATATTTTTAACGTGATATTATTTTAGAATTTCGTAAAGATGAACTTTTGCAGATTAGCATTATGAACTATATTTGAGCTTTTAAGCCTGATGCTTAGCTTGTATGTATGTTTCTTTCGCCCACACTTGGCAGTAAACGAAGTAAGTAGTAAGAAGCTGTGAATTTGGTGACACCTTAATGCATTTGACTATTCCGTTTGATCTTGTAACTTTCAACATCGGTGGTATCAAAATAAGGTTATTTTCGCTATAGCAGCTGTATCTTTTACGCACGTTTCGTATTTTTTCGGAAAGGGTATACAGTCTCCGTATACAGTTTTTTACAATTCCAAAATAAAGGGCCGACAGACATATAGACAGAGGGAACAACAATGATCTTATAAGGATTACCCCTTTTCTCCTTATAAATATGGATCTCTTTTAAAGAATATTATTAAAATACTACTTGGTTATGTTGCTTTACGGTATATGTACGTACTACGTATGCTCTATATTCTCGGGTCTTAATGAATCGGGTCATACTGGCGATACTTGCCCTTAATATTGTCTTCTATAAAACATTCGGTTTCTATAAATGGCTTAACGTGATCAGCAACAACTATTAAGCGCGGCGTCAGATCATACGGCAGTTTAGTTATGTCAAGTATGCCAGTTTGAAATATTTTAGCGGATGGTCCAGGCCCGACCGTGCCAACTGATATTGTACTCCGACGGCCAATATTAATCACCGCCGATCATCGGTCACTTATCATTATAGTACTTAATCTTCAGTAATCTTTTGGCTTCGCACAGCTTTTATGGGGTGCTAAATTCTATCTTTTATAACTCATTCAGTGCAAAACAGATGGTCCTATGTATTTTAAACTTTTATGTGGCATTGATATCCATACGTTACAGGCTACAGCTCCGAGCATAGAAAAAAAGTTTTAATTGTAATTGAATTTTTTTGATAAAAGTTAACAAGGCATCTAATTAATAGTAATCTATGGGGTAAACGAAATTTCGAGAGGAAATCGGTGTTGGGTTTTCTGCATTGAAACAAAATGACATCTCTGACGTGGGTGGTTTAGTGTGAGGCTGGTTCGACAGATTACGTTTAAGCCAAAAACTGTTCAATAACCAAAACATAGGAAAAATGCACACATCCTCATAGAGAGATATCTCACTTTTGATAATAATTTAGCTAACTGCTAATCATTGAAATTATCTACTTTAGAAATAAACACATATTAAGCATGTAATTTGAAAGGCGAGTGAAGTGAAGATTTTATTGTATGGTTTCGTTTCGGTTTTCAGTTTGTTTTTCTTCACATGAAAGGGTTGCATGGTTGCTGTGTAATACAAACTACAATTAAAGCGTGTATGAGCTAAGGAGCGAATTTCTGAGATTTCGATAAACTATTACTTAAAATGGAAACCCTTGTTATAGAAGACTACAAAAGATAAATAAGATTTTGGTTAACTATTTCAATCTGAATTAAAAAAAAGGATTATATTATGGATAAGTATATTGAAATCTTCATTTACATAATCTTCAAAAAATTGTAAATACTTACATAGTTCAAAATTTTGTATATTTCAAATTTTTCTATATCCAATCATTTGGAATTACACTGAATATGAAATAATTTCAGAAGGAGTTGGTCATGAAAAGTTCAATTAATGTCCTACTATTACAATAGTATTAATTACAATAAAATCGATCCTACCCATAAAATTTCTTAAATTCGAAGGTCGAGTTTAATAAAAGCTATATTATAAATTTTTATCTTAATCTAATTTTAAGCTGAAATCTGAAAGAATGCGGTAAAAACAATCTTCTAGCAGCCTACATCTAGACGCCCTGCAAATGTAAGCAAAGAAACCTTTTGATGTAAGATCATATTTTGTGGGTTACTGGAGTGATCTTAGCTCATGTGTTTGTATTAAATTTTGAGATAGGAGATAATTTTACGTGGATGTCCCTGTGGCGGACGCGCGCCCCGCAACCCGCGGTGCGTTTGGCACGAGTTCCTATGAAGCTTTCTGCGCGGGGAGCCGCCTGCTCTTGCGCCAGTACCCATTCGACCAGCGATGCTGTGCTGTCTCCGGAAATAGAGTACGTCCGATGTATCCAAGTGCATAATCTCGATTCGATTGCGGCATCCCACCATTTAACTGCGGTTATAAAGCTATCAAAAAAATCGGCTTATTTACTTTTACTAGCTGTTCTTTATGACCGCATTTCAATGGAGCTCTAACGCGAGATGCATTCCTTGGGGAGTGCATGCCGCATTAGATCGGATCAGTGGAATATCGGTTACAGTGTAGATGTGTTTTGCGACCGTACAACGACGGATCGGGTGGGCGAGTGTGAGTGCAAATGACTAGATAGCCTGGGATACCAGGCTGAACATTAAAAATGTGGACCAAGAGATTAAAGTTATGGAGGTATTTGTTGTGCATGTTGTTTGCCGTGTCGGCGCTCGCGCTCGCTGCGAGAGGTAAGTTACGAATGTTCAAACAAGTCCTAAGTTGTAATGATATTTGATTGGAGACGAGTGGGACGCGCGCTCTTTGCGCTCGTTCTGCGTCACGGAGTCTATTTTCGGCCTAACTAGCGCTGAAATTATGTAAAAAGCGCGTTTGTGCTCTATTTCTGGCGATAACCTTAAGCGAATATTCATACTACAAGGTGATATACCTAAATATCAATTTGTATCTGTGCCCTAATAAATTCATCATGTTAATGAGAGCACAGCTAGGGTTAGCAATCGCTAGACGTCCACCTCGTCATAGCTACATAAATAGAAATACAGGGATTTGTCGTTATGCGTCGCCATCTTGTGAAAAACGATAGGATCGTGACGACATTATAAAAATGTGACACACAAATAGGTCATATCATAATTTTTACATAATTATTGACCTATTAAAACACTCGTCTATGATGATCACGAGATTACATAACATTTATATGCAGCCAATTTGTAAGAATCGAATTGAATGCAACAACACCGCAACTAAGACAATTAAATTATCTAAGTACTTATTTAAATAGTGTCGAAAGTGTTTATTAGATAACAACACTAATATTAGGTATAGTTAATTTATGAAAAGAAGAAAAAGCACGGCAATAATAAACGTTTTCAAATCACATTAAATATGACTCCATAACATAAGTCTTTGATTTCCATTGGTTCAATGGGTTAATTCATAAGACTCAGAAATATAGGTAGAAATGGTTTACTTAACCAAATTTTAAAATATCGCATATTTTATTATTTAAATGGACTCTTTCACACAAAAGTTTGTTGACTTTTCCAATCAGTAAAACATTCTTTTATTATACTTAAACTTTTCCTGACCTTTATAATTTAAAGTTTTGCGAATATGTATAGGTATATTTTAAATTTAAATAATTACCTACAATTTACATATCTATACATAGGTAATACTAAGTAGTGTTCGTATATAGTTATAACTATGGCTACAAATAAGTGATGTTGGCCACAGAGATGAAAGAGTACAACATCGAGTTTGGCGCCAGGAGTGGGTCTCATAGCCGTGGTCCAGTTAAGAATTTATAATTTAATTTTCATAACAATAAATACAAGTACAAAGTAGGTATTTTATTTTATTCATGACAAAATAAAAAAATAAAATCATTTTGTTTAAGAAGTGGTCCAACTAAGTTCTGGAACCAGCTCAGTGGTCATGACCCCCACGACACATGAATACGTTGCATACCTTTTATTATCATTCTGTATTTTAATATTTTGTATAAAATTGTGGTATATAGCGTGATGTATTACTTGTAAAATTTCATAGTATGTCACCGGAAAGTTCCCTATAGGTTTTCATCTCCTTGTTATTTTAAACCCAGAAAAAAACTTAATATTAAAAATTTTAACTGAATACCTTTAGGTACGCGTTCCCAAAATAAAGTCTTTACAACAAAGTGAACGGTAAGTCTCATAAAGGTTTTGTTTTTTACTATAGGAATTTCCCAAGTATTCTTACGTTACACAAGATACGGCCAATAATTAAAAAAAACGTGGACTTGTCTAGTTTATTTGAATTCAGGATCACTACGTATTTCAAAATGTGCACAGCTTATGGTAAACTAGTAAAGGTTAAAAGTTTTTAGTGTATTTTATTGTATAAATAACGTTTGAAAAGAGTCCATTTTTCACCTAATAAGGTAACACAGGTACTTAGTAAGGTTAATAAGAAGCAGCTAGGTACTTGCAAATCTCACATACAAAATTTTACGGATTTTATAATTGGTTATATTACTAAAACTAGT
The DNA here is from genome assembly GCA_018238005.1 of Eurema mandarina. Taxonomy (NCBI): domain Eukaryota; kingdom Metazoa; phylum Arthropoda; class Insecta; order Lepidoptera; family Pieridae; genus Eurema; species Eurema mandarina. The sequence continues at coordinate 9,390 of DWAJ01003765.1, forward strand.
TTTACAGCAAAGAATACGTATATTCTGTACACTTTGTTTTACAGGGACATCACAATTTCGAAAGGACATGTCATTTTTAAATCGTTATTTAAATTTTCATTAATGAAGACCAAAATAAATTAGTCATCGTGTATATAGTAAAAGTCGTCGTGTTATATTTGCTTGCGAGTCTAAAACTGATTCTAAACAATTGCTTATATTGTCTAGTCTAATTGAAGTTGGTAATTAATCGTTGTTTTAATTGATCAAAAAGCCGTTTCAGATCTAAAAACGTCGCGTTGATTCAGCATACATGATAATGGATTTCTAAATTTGAAACAACATCATTGTTATTTATGTTTTTTGATTTTATACTGGGTTTCCTAAAATAAGAAATAAAAATAAATGTTGCTAAGAGCAAAATTTAGGAACGATTAGAGATTAGACCAATTTCATTTTCGCGTCCTCCTTAAAAAATGTTTTTTAAATTACCTAAAAAGGGTTCGATACAGATGTATTATGCAATTATAAATGTAATACATTATTTTTAATAAAATCAATCAATAGAACACTTACAAGTCACAAGATACAGTTGTACAATAGTGTTTGTTAAAGTGGCTGCGGGTCTCTACAAATCAAAGCCAAAAGATAACCTTGCTAAAACTAGCATTTCCTGAATAATATTAGATGTGAAATAAATAGAATTTCCTTTTGTATTAATCCCCAATACTTTTGGAGTCCAGTCAGTCTACCCTTATAAGTCGATATGAGATTAACATAATTTTAAATATTTTTTTACAGCCGATGACGACGTACCTTTAGAATCACAATGCCGTCCGTACATCGAGAAAGCTCTTAAAGAGCTAGAGTCAGGAGATACTGAACCAGGTATTGCCAAAGTAATTTGAATTTTCATATATTTTCTAGATTAGTAGTAATTCAATGTAGTGAAAGCAACGGTTTTCTCATAATTATTACAGTGCTAATAGGCTTCTGACGTCAGGATTATTGACGTCAACTGTTAACCTTAAAACATTTTATTTCGTTGGCTTATGCTGAGAATAAATAACTCGGATTCAATGAACAAGTTTTACAGTTGTTGATTCTATTTTAACTGGGCCAGTGAGCGAACGTCACCGATTTATTGCGTTGGTCAGTAATAATAGACGATGTGGGTCTGGTAAGAATTAGGACTAGGATTTCTATAGCAATTTAATTACCGGCCAACAAACATGGCTTATGTTAAGTAAGACTCAATTGAATTTATCTAACGCCTAATGTGGACTGTTCATGTAAACATTTTTGTGAAGGAAAGTGTATAATTTAAAGGTTAAGTAGATAATTCATTTTGATAATCAACTGATTTTTTATTGATGAAAACTTATTTATTCTTAACGTTCAATGAAGTATAAATAAGATAATTAGTTACAAAAAACTTTTTTCTAGATACAACAGAAAACCAGTCTAGTGAAATTAGCATAGATAATGAAACAAAAGAAGACGTATCTACTGAAGATGGAACCGTGCTGGAAAATGAGGATAGTAAAGAGGAAACCGACAGCAAAGAGGTGGAAGAAGCGCCATCAGTAGAAGTAGCTGACGAACCATACGTGTCTCAAGTCTCTTACGAGGAGGATCAGGATGTCGCAGACGAAAACGAATCGAAAGAAGACGAAAAAGAAGGGGAGCAAGATACAGCTGAAGAAAGCGCCGAACAAGCAGCAGACGATGGAGGAGACAGCGAAGAAACAGCATCTGCTGATGAACAAGAAGACGAAAAAGGTATAAATATACTTTAGAGCATAGCATATAAAGTTAAATTAGTTAACTGTTGGTGATTTTTTTAAAATTTATAAAGTTCAGAAAAGTTCTGTAAAAATATTTCATTCACTTATTGAAGCAAAATATTCGCAAAAAATAATAATAATCGATTTTTTTAACTGCAGCTTTTTATGTAACAGTATGCAATTAAGATTTGACGTTTGTCAATCTTCTCGTGACTCTTAATAATCGGCTCAACGGGAGGATGTATGATTAAAATAAGTATATTAACGGAATATTTAATTCTATAAAACAATTCTAGAAAGTGGTGAGGAAGTAAAAACGGCCGCAGCTCAGGAAGATAGTAATGAACAATCCGAAGAATTTACTCCCGAAGACGGAGACAGTAATGAGAATGCTCTCGATGAAACGCAAGAAGAAGAGGGACAAGAGAGTAAAGAACAAGAAGACAGCACAGAAGAAGCTTCTCAAGAGGGCCAAGAAGATGTGAGTGCTGAGACTGACACGACACCAGAAGAAGAAGACAGTAAAGCAGAAGAATCAGTTGAGGGATCCCAAGAAGAGACAGCTCAGGTTGAAGAAGCAGTAGAGGCTGACGAAAGTGCAGAAGCTAAATCAGAAGAAGGGGATGGATCTAAAGAACAGGCTGAAGCAGATGAAACTGTGGAAGAAAGTAAAGAGGAGGTTGAACAAAGTAAGGAAGATGAGGGATCTCAAGAAGAGAAAGACGATAAGTCTGTAGAAGATGAAACTAAAGAGGAAGGCGGTGAATCTGAGGAACAAAAAGACAAGTCAGACGAAAAAGATGAGTCAACTGAGCAAGTTGAAGAGACAGCTGAACAAGATGACAAAGAAGAATCAAAATCTACAGAAGAGACAGAGACTCAGGCTAGTGAAGAAGGAGAAGAGACACCAGCAGAATCTGAGTCTGAAGAAGAGGCAGAAGGTGCCCCGGAAGAGGATTTATTACTCGTAAGTTTGTATATTATATTATACATTGCTTCTTTTGTATGTATATTGTATAATAGTGTCGGTGTCAGAGGGGCGTCATCTACGTCTGGGCACAAAATTTCAAGGGGCGATTGATGTAAGTGGGAAGGTCCTTTCAAGGATGTTTCCTTTTTTGTTAAGCATATTAAGCATATTAATTATAAGCACGGCGAAATCACCCAATTTTGCCATTGCTATATTCTTTTAAGATGGCGAGCAACTGAGCAGTGCAGTTTGCCTGATAGTAAGATTAATAAACGAAATAATAAGTAGATAAAATATTACGCGTTACATAAATATAATTTATATAACACAACATTTTATTTACATTAAAGAATATAAACTATTTCAGACCGGAGAAATTCCCGAAAACTTGCGTAGTCGCGATCATATCATCCAAATGTTAAGACTGGATGAAGAAGCAAGTGAGGCGGAACTTACTATCGAAAAATCTGCGGACATAGTTCTCCGAGACCTGAAGAGGGTCTATGAAAACTCAATCAAACCTTTAGAAGGTCTTTACAAGTACAGAGACTTAAGCAACAGACACTTCGGAGATCCTGAAATATTCTCAAAGCCTTTAGTTCTATTCATGGGGCCGTGGAGTGGTGGAAAGTCAAGTATTCTTAATTATCTTACGGGACTCGAATTCACTGAATGGTCTCTAAGAACTGGTAATTATTTTCAATACTTAAGTAATATTTGACATACTTACTTCTTATTTGAAATTAGATCTATTAAAATTAAACTAATAAAATAAAATATGTATAAGTTTAATTATGTACAATAGGCGCAGAACCATCACCAGCTTACTTCAACATTCTAATGTACGGCAAAGATCCCGAAGTACTGGACGGTACACAGTTAGCCGCTGATTGGACGTTCTCCGGGCTGCAGAAATTCGGCCAAGGGTTAGAAGAACGCTTAAGGGGTCTTAGGTACCCCAGCAAATTGTTAGAAAAGGTAAATCTTTTGTATTTTAGAGTTGCTCATCTTAGATTATTAGTGATCTTTGAAGTCTTTTTGAAAACATGCTATTTTGTTTTGCATTTTACAGGTCAATATAGTTGAAATTCCTGGCATTTTAGAAGTACGGAAACAAGTATCTCGAGTGTTCCCTTTTAATGATGCCTGCCAGTGGTTTATTGACCGAGCTGATATAATATTCCTTGTTTACGATCCATCTAAACTTGACGTCGGTCCGGAAACTGAAGCTATTCTTGACCAACTGAAAGGAAGAGAATCTCAGGTAAAGTACTTAGGTAATAAATGAACTGTACGTGACATGTACTAGAAATAATTTACCTATCAACATTTGTTTCTGTAATATTTTCTTACGTACACTGAAATATAACGCTGTGTGATTTATGAAGCGCCTCCAAACTTGTGTGATAAACACTACCTTGTACACATTACTCATACAGCAATAAATAAACTCGAGGCGTTCGTGTCGAATTCTTGAACTAGATTTTGAATACAATTTTCTGAATGTTTCTCTAGTTACTAAATCAAATCGACTGACTGCACGCATTCTATTTGAAATATCTATATGAAACATTCATAATTTGATGATGATATCTACCCTAATATTATAAAGAGGAAAGATTTTAATAATTCTTTTTTCATTAGAAAGACACATTATCACTGAGTAACATAGGCTTATATTTAGTATTAGATTACTATAGAAATCTTTAGAAATTCCTTTTAAAACCGACCCATGCAAAGCCGGGACGGACCGCTAGTTATATTATAACTTTGTAACTAATAGTAAAAATTGACTCTACAATTATTTTTACCTAAAGTCATAAATTTTTCATATCAATACATATAATAAAAACGTAACGAGGCGCTGTCTGTACATGGAAGTTATATGAGAAAAAATATTATAGGAGACCTTTATTAATGCAATAGAACCCAAAACAATGATTTTTGGAATTTTTGTCTGTTTGTCTGTTTGTTTGTGCACGCTAATCT
>DWAJ01003766.1:0-14114 GCA_018238005.1 Eurema mandarina
CATATATTTATTTTGCATTTTTTTATATGAGCGTGGCCTTTGTCCTTTCACATATCTATATTCACATATGCCTTTTTCAGCTTCTAGTTGAAAATTACAAATATTTAAAAAATTAAATGCCATTATAAAGTACGCCTGGACCAATTTTAGTGGCATTATTTTTGTTTCCGTATCAAAACCTATAAAAAAAAAATTATTGAAAGCGTCAAAGAATAAGTTACAAGTAATATTTTCTTTTCAGAATTGACACAGAAAAGGGGAAAGCCATTTTGGACTTCACAGCTAACGTGACTCTGAAGGCCCACTATGACATGGACGGTCAGGTCCTAATTTTGCCCATCAGGGGCAATGGACAGGCCAAAATTAAAATCAGTAAGTATTTATGTATTTGGGAAACGTAACTAATATTAAAAACCGAAATTATGTGAAGATTCCTTATAACCTTAGAACCATAATGAACACAACTCAATAACTAGTTTCTATTAGACACTTCGGCTGAACATTATGTTCTTATCTTATCCCATCCTACTAAAATTTTTAGCGCGAAAGTTTGTGAGGATGTATGTTTGATGCTCTTTCACGCAAAAACTACTAGAGCAAGATCCCAGGGCCACCAGACGTCACGAATTTTTAATGAACGAAATGTAATCTATCTGCTAGCTTACTCAGACGGCCTATTTTCAGGTATCAGGTAATCAAGGTACATAAAAACATTAACTATTAGAATTTACGTGATTCTAATGACTGCTTTTCACATATTATATTTTAGGCAATACCCTCATAAATAAGTCGCTAATACTGCCAGACACTTTCCGTTGGCCGTATTGCTTAACAGACGCTTTAAAGTAAAAGCCCAAAATAATCACTTAACGTACGTATGTTAACGTACGCACGTTCTTAGTACATACTAACACTACTCAATCGTCCACATTTCGTTCATTATAAAATACTTCTGACGTCTGGTGGTCCTGGGATCTTCGACCATACTGAATGGATTTGGCTGAAGTTTGGCATTTTGGCATCAATTGACACTTAGACCAGACCGTAAATCACTACCAAGGGTACTTTTTATCCCGGCTTTGAAATCTATGCGGTTCAAACCACAACGTGGATTGTGTGTGTAACATTATAATGCTAATCGTATAACGTTTACCCTTTAGCGAATCTGAACATCGTGATTAAATACGACTACAAGACAGTTGACGGTTACTGGACGGTCACGGGCTACAAAGACAGCTACAAAATGGACCGCGCACAGTTCAAATTCACTAACCTCTTCAACGGGAATAAGGAATTAGGTGAGTTCATGAGAAAGGGAGAGAAAAGCTTTGCGAAAAAGACTAAATGTAGGCCCGTTTTCCTATGTCCGTTAATTTTTCCTATTTTAAAGGTCGAAGTCGTATGGCATTTAGGTACTCTTCATGTACGTAAGTGGTCACTTAGTCAATATAATACTGTGAACCTTAATCAAGCCCATTTGCTGACCATCTTATGAAAAATATAGAAATTAAAACTAGGTAAACTAACTAGTAGTGTTGTTTACATAATAATATGATGAACGTACCTAGTTCCAAAACAGACTGATAATTCATTTTTAAATTAAACAGATAAACACAATAAAATCAAAGACAATAAAAAAATATCTAAAAATATATTTAATTATTGCGTGATGCAACACTGAAAACCTTGAACATACATTTGTAACTACTCACATATATATCGTGACGAATGGAAAACCACCGTAAAAGGTATTTTCTTAGCAAAATGTCATACGACACAGTTCAAGGAAACACCAAAAAGTCACAAAACACATTATTATTTCGTTTCATCTTTTCTTCATGGTCAAGGATAGTGTATAATAGAATTATTATTACATTGTACTTTACCGAAATATCTGCTAAGATAATCTCTATGGTAAAGACGACAATCGTTTTATACTTTTTAAGGTTTTCCTGCCTTTTGTATGATTGTTAAATTTAAAGCCAAATTAAAAAATAAAAAAGGTTTTATGAAGCGACTATTTTTGACCACCACCATTTATTTTTAATAAATTAAAAATCTCCCTACTGCTAATAACCCAATTCCTAGTTAACGATTTAGCATGTAGGCTTAAACCAATGTTAAAGAAGTCAAAGTCAAAAGTATCTACATATAGTAACACTTTTGAATCGTCATGGTATTACAAAAAACATTTACCACCGGTTCGGAAGGCAGTTTCTACAGAAAAGAATAGGCAAGAAACTCTGATAGTCGCTCTTTTAAAATTAGAACATATAATTGTAAATATAAACAAAGAATTTTTATATTAAATAAATCAACTAATAGGTACAAGCTTCAAGTAGGGTCAATGTTTTACAATTTGACAGCTAAGGAAACATTTAAACACTTTACAGCCGACACAACAATAAGATTCGCAAACCTAAACTGGAACCTAATAATGGAAGAAATAGCTCCGCCGGCGATCGATCAGATTATTGCCAATTGTGTGGATGAAGTAAAGAAATTGTTCAAGGCTATACCTGCATCCAAATTGCTCTTGGCCTGATGGTTCGATATTTTATACTGTCATCGTCACATCAAGGCATTTCAATATTTCTAAGCATTGGCAGCATAGATTTAAAATCCATAATTATATTTTTAATCTGTCAAAAACCATCCAACATTGACAGCGTTTAACTGGCCACAAATAATTTAAAATCCATATTCACTACATTCTCTAACAGTAATGTAGAGTTGGAAGTTTTTTCTTAACAGCCTGTATTTCTTGTCATAAGTCATAACTGTTATGATTCGCCTATCTTTACGCTTGACTCTTCATTAAAATCCCACCACCATCATACACGTCTCACTTTTACAACGATATTTGTAGTATCATCGGTATTATGTAGGTAACTATTTTTTCTCCTTCAATAGTAGAACAAAAATATATTCTAACTTTTCTAGGTTTTTAACACTTCATTCGAAGCAATTCATTGAACTACCAGCATTATATACTCATTTTAATTATTATAACATTAAAGGTATGATATTTAATTCTAGCTTCAACCATTCACAAAGTCATCAACGAGAACTGGGAGCCAGTGATCCGAGACATCGCCCCCGTCGCGTTCGAGACCATCATTGAAGCCTGTGTCAACGAAGCTAAGAAACTATTTGCCGCCGTTCCATCTAACCAACTTTTGTTACCTTGAAATGCTAAATTTTAAAATCTTATATGGCAATCCAAACATAACGTGAATTCAAAAAAAAATCTGATGATATTTTCATTTTCAAAGAGAATATTAATATAATAGCAGGATCAGTTTCTTTTTTTCGTTATAGTTAAATTAAATTAAATTAAGGGTATATCTAGGTATTTATTTAGTCTTAATATAATTAAGATCAAAGTATTTCACGTACCTATACAAAATGTAATCGTTGTAATTAAAAAACAATTATCGTATAATGTGGTTACATTAATATGATTATTGACCAAAAATTAAAGGTCGCGGGCCGCGGTTGCGCGTTTCCGTATCATATTGAAACTTCCCTTTTGAATGTACACTTGTAACATCCTTCCCGCGCTTGCATATATTTGGCAACTACCTATAACAACGATTAATGCGGAAATTGCAATCCTAAAATGACTGATAATTTTAAATGTAAAATTCTATTTTTGTTCGAGTTCGAAACCTTTTGCAAGTCCTACCGACTTGTTTTGTGACCTAGAATACATACATCTTCCGGTTGATTAAAAATCTATAAAATAAGATAAAGAAATAATAAATTTAATTTATAAGTAGGTACATAGTACATACTTGTTTATACCTAAATATTGTTAGCATTTTTTAATATTAATTAGCAAGTATAAAGAGTTATTTTAATTTTAAATTGACGGATATGAATCGAATATAACAGTGATTTTTATATGATAAAAAATTAAAACTAATATTATATTCTATTTGAATCATATCTTTAAATATGTCAAAAATATTTACTTACACTTTACTTATAATCTTTACAATATAAAAAATATGTCTTATTCATAATTATTATGAATTGCTTTTGGGGGTTCGATGCGAAATGCGAATACACTTCGTTTGGAACATTGACGTCACGCCCGCAAAAGTTGATACTAAACAAATTTATATTGACTTTGGCAGTTCAAAAATATCGAAACAGATAATGGATGACTTCTTTTTTGTGGCCCATCATTGATGGCCTCAATCAGACTTGTGACTTGACCTTTAATATAATATTGTTAAAAATGTACCAAAGAGTAAAGTGTGAGATAAAATTTTGTTTACATTATTTTATAAGTTTATCTGATAAGAATCTCTTATTGTTTAATTTATGTGCTTCTATAAACTAGAAGATTGTTGTGATAATAATAACTACATGTATTGAATCAAGTTTATAATAAATTTGTGATTTATAATCTTGTATTAATACTTCAGGATACTTGATTTACATTATTTACAAAGCACTTTCCATTCCTACACTAAACCGATCTTGTTGTTGCAACTAGATAACAGATAAGTCACATAAACAAATTCTTCTTTTGCAAAAACTGGTAATACATAGTTGTCTACAACACCTAGGCCCCAGAAAGATACAAATGTATTTCCCCTACTTGGGGATTGAAACCATATTCCTTGGTGCAAAAGCAGTTGTGTTACCACTACACCCAATGGTTATCTTTTATATAAAAAGGGGTAAAATTAAGAATATAACTTAGTTTAACTTTGATATATTTATTTGAAAAACCCTTCCAAAAATAACACATATAAATGCTGTTAGTAACAATAAACAGTATATAAAACATTAGTTACACTTAGCAACTAAGTTTGATTAAGACTCGCTTATTTCATTTTAAATGCAAAGCTTGGTATTTAGTTTTAATATTTATCGAGGGCACATGGCATGGCGACCACCGTCTACTGGAACACTTGCCCCAGTAATATTGCTAGCCAAGTCACTTGCCAAAAATGCTATAGTAGCTGCCACTTCTTCCGGCCTTCCGGGACGGCCCAATGCATGCGTCTCCTTACTCCTTTCTAAGAAAGCTGCGTACTGATCGTCATTCAACCCTCCACGCCGCTGCAATTCCGTCAATATAACTCCAGGGTTCACACAATTGACTCTTACACCTTTGGCAGCTAATTCCAATGCTACACATCTCGTAAACTGGTCCACAGATGCTTTAGACACGTTGTAGGCCAGGACGCCAGGGAAAGATCTAATACCGTTCACGCTTGAAACATTAACAATGTTACCTTTCGTCTTCAATAAGTGTGGAACAGCCAACATCGTTAAATAGTAGATAGAGCGAACATTTGTATTCATTAATCTGTCATATTGAGCCAAAGACGTGTTCTCAATCGTTCCTGTTTCAATAATACCGGCGTTATTTATAAGAATGTCTATTTTTCCATAGTGATCAACCGTGCTCTTCACGATATTTTCAATATCAGTTTCTTTAGTTAAGTCGGCAGGCACGATAAAAGTAGATGTTGATTTTTCGCAATCCTTGTTGACCTTTTGCAAATTCTCAACATTTCGACCGGTCAATGATAATTGAGCTCCTAGTTTTGATAGGAACACAGCAGTAGCGGCGCCGATACCTGAGCTTGCGCCGGTAACAATTACGACTTTTCCCGCAAAATTCATATTTTCGACTTCCACCGGCTTCTAGAATAAGAGTCAAAAGTGTCGCTCACGTTATTTAGCTGTACCACTATCAAATATCAAGCCACAGTGCGGTATATTCTTATCGCTTATATAAATAGATAACGTATTAAAATTATGTAAATCAAAACATGTTTTCTTTGACTTCATAGTTCATTTGACTTTTGTACTATAAGTTTTACTGTCAGTGTCAATTGTGAATTGTCACAATAAATTTAAGACGATTTAGAGTTTGCTGAACACAAATTATAATCCCCCTAAGAATATATGATATTACCTAGCAATTATATTATATTAAATCAATATTATGTTATAAGCGTAAAGTTTTGAAGACGAAAAAATCATCCTAATTAGGTCGTCTTACCTTTAGGTGATTGGTTGCCGGTGTATTCACGCGCAAGTCGCAACTGACAAAACTAACTTAGGTACTTGTTGATTTTATCATTTATCTCTTTCTAAGTTTCTATCGTTTTCACTTGTATGTTTGAGTGCTGCCGCTGCTGTGCGGAAGACTTTTTTCGGTTGATTTGGGTATAACATATCTGTGAAATAATATCATTGCTACCTAATTCTTATATATATACCCCAGATAAATTAAGAACTTATGTTTACGCTTAGAGTTATTTTCTTAAACCCTGCATTCATCTACATTTTTAATGGTGGTCATTTATTTTTCTATTCAACTAATCTATGAGCATTGTTCAATAGTATAGGTACCTAATAAGTTTTTATTCAAAATTGAGCCGTTTGTCATATCTATATCTATTATGTCTTACGTAATTCCTATTACATAACATGAAGTTTAAAACTTCAAAACATTTATAAAAGTATACTTTACAAAATGTAATCTAAATTATGTAAATTTTACATTTTTACACAAATTTTACAAAATTCCAGTAATGATAACATAAAATGACTATAGTAGGTATATTTATATAGCTTAAGTTTTTGTTGGATACATACAATTAAAATGTTATTACATACACTAAATATTTATTTAGAAAGAAGTGATCCATATCCATATAGGCCAGTCAGGAGTACAAGTCGCAAGTGCGTGCTGGGAGCTATATTGTTTGGAACATGGCATTCGACCAGATGGCATTATGTTATTTAGAGAAAATGAACAGAGTTGTGCCTCATTTTTCGGTAGTACAGCAGGAGGAAAAGTGGTTCCCAGAGTAGTGATGATCGACTTAGAGCCTACGCCTATTGGTAATTGCAATTCTTATCTGTTTGTTAGTACAATTTTTAAGTTAAAAATGAGTTAACTAAAAAAACAGTTTGGTCCATTAACCTATTTATTAAAATATAGATGAAATAAGACATGGCACCTATCGTCAACTGTTCAACCCTAAAACTCTCTTAACTGGCAAGGAAGATGCCGCCAGCAATTTTGCAAGAGGGTACTTCGGCGTAGGAAGAGAGATGTTAGATATAGCCCTCAATCGCATTCGACTCGCAGCTGAAGATTGCCACCATCTCCAGGGATTCATAATTTTTAGATCCCTAGGTGGCGGCACGGGGTCTGGGTTTACAGCTTTATTGTTAGAAAGCATCGCCAGAGAATATGGAAAACTATCGAAAATCGAATTCGCTGTCTATCCCGCTCCAAAAATGTCACCAGTGATTGTGGAACCATACAATGCTGTCCTAACATCTCACGCCTGTATGGACACAGAGGATGTTTGTTTTATATTTGACAATGAAGCTCTGTACGACATAATGGCCAGATGTTTAGATGTCCCTCGACCGACGTATACGAATTTGAATCGATTGATGGCACAGGTTAATTCCTCCAACTTTAAGTCTACTTTTGGTTATTAATATTATGAAACATAGCAAATTTATAATTGTTAAATTCCAGGTAATATCCTGCATGACAGCCTCTTTAAGATTCGAAGGCTCTCTGAACGTGGAACTCGTTGAATTTCGCACGAACTTAATACCGTATCCTAGAATTCATTTTCCATTGATAACGTTTGCACCATTTGTGTCAGCTACCAAAGCTATGCATGAAACTATGACTACACACCAGCTGATGATGTCGTGTTTTGAGCCAGCGAACCAAATGGTGAAGTGTGATCCCAGAAAGGGAAGCTATATGTCATGCTGTTTGCTATTCAGAGGAGATGTAAATCCAAATGACATCAACCTTGCTATCAATCAAATTAAAAGTATGCGTTCTATCAAATTCGTTCCTTGGTCGCCGACAGGGTTTAAGGTAAGTAAAGATTCTCTATCTACCTATAAAATTATTTTCAATTCAAGCGTCATATAAAGATGTAACCCAGTGATAAAAACTGTGCACTGTATTCATTATTAAATTATTTTTTTTTATGAGCAGATCGGTGTTAATAATCAACCTCCTACAACGGTTCCCGGAGCAGACTTAGCAGCGATACAGAGAGCAGTGACAATGGTATCAAACTCATCAGCTATCCGCATGGCTTGGGAACATTTGTGCAAAAAGTTTTCCCTAATGTACGCCAAACGAGCTTTTGTGCATCACTATGTTGGCGAAGGTTTAGAAGAAGGAGAATTTAAAAATGCCATTCATAATATTAAAGCATTGTCCAGAGATTACAAAGAACTGGAAACTTAGTGTATTTTTAAAAATACTTACTTGAAGTATAGATTGCACGAGTCAAATTTATTGAATATTTCGTAATATAATATATTTTATGTAATAAGAGTGAAATGGTACCAACCTTTTTTATAAACGTATTAAATGATTGTCCTTTTCTTCTTGATTTGTTATTTTGTTCAGATATATCTGTTAAAAAAAATTATAGGCTCAAAAAATAGGTACTAGATAGAAATTTCTTTCAATATTGCAAATTTATTCATTTTCTATTTAACTACGGGAACAACTGTAGGACATCGCGTCGTTAGGGCATAATCAATGATTACATAGTACATACCTAGTATTTTTTTTAAGTAAACCATTCTTTTTTATGTCTAGTTGTGTATAGATAAAATAAGTTTGAGGGTCGATATTTGGTTGTGGCAATAAGCAAATCTCGATTCTCGATGTTTCATAGGTGTATGCTTACAACATTTGCCAAAGCAGCTGTCAAATTGACAATGTCAGTTACATGATTTGATTATTGATATCTAGGAATTCAGATCTAACTTCATAATAAAAATTAGAAAAAAAATATAAATAGTAAATACTAAATAGTTAATAAGATAAAAGATTTAACTTCAAACTTAATAAATTTTACTTACATATACTAAAATTGTTTTATCCATTTAGGTCAAACTAAGTTATGATATAACCAGGTTAGTATTGCACAAATCCTTGTAATCATAATCTATTTGATAATTTGATAAATATGAGAATTAAGTTAGGACTTACTAAGGTGTAAAAAGGTGTATTCTTTTGTAAACTAACACAACTAATACACATTTGCAATGGAAATTTAATGATGTGAAAAATAAAAGGCTATTATTATTATTATTACTAAGGTGTAAATATGGTTTTCAGAAACATGTTCGGTTTAGCTCAAGTCTGCCGTTGTTCGAATTACTTGAGAGCACCGAGTCGTATTTTATTATCGAGTACTAAGGCTCATGGCGCTTTCCCTTCTCGACAATTGATAACACCAGCACGATGGAATAACGCAACTAAATCACTTAGAGTAAGTTGTGTTTCGTGTAATGTACAATTTGATAACAAATAAAATTGTTCAACGGAAGAAAGATAAAAAATCTGAATACTGTTAGATTCATTAAAGATTTTTTTATATACTTATGCAAAAAGCACACAACAAAAAGTACTCCATAACTGTTATATATGTTCAGTTTTGCCTATTCAACAATAAATATCAGACTTAAAACCCTAACTCTACAACTACTATGTCAAATATATTTTAATATTCATTGTAATTGAAGAAAAAGTGTAACATTTTCCTTCTTAAATATTTTGTCTATTGAGTTGCAGTACAAAGTTTATCTTCAATTACAGATAAGTGAGATCATTAAAAGGAATGGCATCGTAGCAAGGTTTTGCTCAACATCTCCTAAGCCAAAGTCTTCAAAGTTGGTTGGGTACTGGTTGCTAGGATGCAGCGGCATGGTCGTTACAGCTGTTGTTTTGGGTATGGCTACCGGGTATTTGATACTCTTGTATTGCATATATTATATTGTTAATGTTATCGTTAAAGTTACAAACGGAAGTAAATAATTGTTAAAATATATTCCTTAAATAATAGCATGGGTAATTATGGTTGGCATTTATATAAGATCATTTAAGGGATACTTTTATTAAGTAGAAAAGTTTAATTGTAATACTTTTGTGATGTTTATAATATGGTAATAAAAATGATAAATGGTAATAAAAATATTTTTTTTACATAGCTCTTTTATTTTTTTAGTAGGCTCCCAGCATTAGTGTTTTTACATATATTTCTTGCACAATAATATACGGTTAGGTATTTTAAAAAAGATTGAGCCAATTAATTTATATAGGATAATGACTACAAATTTTATTACTTGAATATATTTTTTTTTATGTTTAAAACTAAAACATAGAACAAAAATGAATGATCTAGTATTTTATTGTAGGCGGAGTAACAAGGTTAACAGAATCTGGATTATCAATGGTCACATGGAAGCTTCTCGGGGAAAAATTACCTAGAACGGAGGCAGAATGGCTACAGGAATTTGAAACATACAAACAGTTCCCTGAATACAAATAGTAAGTTAATAATTTTGACTGAATATCAATGTTGGACCTATTGACACCTAGTTTGCAGATCCAACATATCTTATTTTAATGTTTTCATAGACATTTTTAAATGTGAAAATTTACTTTTTAACCATCATAATTTATGTTTGATCATAATAGGTACGTTTTATCACAATGAAAATTCCAAAAAAATATTTCATTCATTTTCTAGCTACGTTTATATAATTATTATACTATACCCTAAAACAGTAAATGTTTTATTTTTCTTTATTTTTTAAAGTATGTATATCTGATTACATAATTTTGTTTCCAGCAAGAATATGAACATAACTCTATCGGAGTTCAAATGGATATGGTGGATGGAGTTTGCTCACCGCAGCTGGGGCCGGCTGATAGGAGCGGCCATGTTCATACCCGCTGCTGCTTTCTGGCTTGGTGGTTATCTGGACAAGGCTATGAAGAAGAGAGTCGCTGTCTACTGTGCTTTAGTGGGAGCTCAGGTGATTTATATGTGGTACTAGCTGTGCCAGCGACTTCGCCCGCGTAGAAAAGTGATTTTGGACAGCATTTTTGAAAATGCCTAACCCGCGCCAACAAACGTTCAGCGAGTTCAACGTGATTCTTTAAATTGCCGTAACTTTTTTATTTATCAACCGATTGACATGAATTAAACACTAAATGTTAAGTGAAACTTATCACAATGTATCATTGAAAATCCCATCTAGATAGGATAAGCCGTTTCTGGGATTAGCATGCACAAACAAACAGACAACAGACAAAAATTTGAAAAATCATTGTTTTGGGTTCTATTGCGTTAATAAAGGTCTCCTATAATATTTTTTCTCATATATCTTCTATGTACAGACAGCGACTTGTTACATTTTTATTATATGTATAGATATGTATAGATTATGGTCTAAATTATACCAAGAAAGAGAATACCATTTGTTATATCTTTACACTTACACTTTACTAACACACACACATACACACTTATACTGAGTACACACTAAATTACAAATTGAGTTTAAATTGTGCCTATGATATTTTTTTCATTTTGGCAGATTTTTTAAGTGTACTATAATACTGCACTCCAGTAATCTATTATTTGTTTTTGGTAAGAAACCCACAAAAAAATAACATTGGAAAATACAGTAATATCATCAAAAATAATCATTTCAACAAACGTAGTTGACCACTACTGGTCAGGATATAGAAAATAAGTTTTAAACATCTAAGTGTATGAATTATATAAAAAACATCTTAATCATCAAACAAAGTTAGTAAATTTACATATATTTAGTTTTTTAGAGTTTACACCATACGAAAGTAAGATCCTATCCAACCAACACATAAACAATACTATCTGTATCATATCGTAGATAATTGTTCATTCATACAGACAAGCACACTCATCGGCTTTAAAAAATCCGATAGGTTATTATTTAAACAAAATTATACTATTCACAGGGACTTATGGGCTGGTACATGGTAAAATCAGGTTTGGAGGACCGGTTCGAAGGACCATGCGATGTACCTCGGGTCTCCCAGTACCGATTGGCTTCACATTTATGCTTGGCCTTCCTGCTATATACCGGGTTACTGTCAGGAGCCCTGAGGGTGCTTCGCCCCCCTGTGGGCGTCGCGCGCCCCCTCTCAGCCACCCTCCGCCCCTTGGGGACCGCTGCACACGTGGTTATGGGGCTAGCCTTCATTACAGCTATGTCAGGTATATTGATGTAGTATTGTTATTTTGTTTAATTTAGCTGTGAGTTAAGATTAGTGGAAGAATTAATTAGGAAATGAATTAAAATTAGTTACAGAAAAAGAATGCTGCATTGCTTTACTTTACTACTAAGAGACTTTTTAACATAATTTTGTTTTCTATTATGGTTTACTTATTAAAATGATTTAGGTATATTTTTCATGAAAATGAAAAGTTACAATTGATTTAAAGTTTAAAATTCAATTACATATCATATGTTCCACCATACTGATTTTCAGGGCTTTCTATGGTATATTAAGTTTAATAATTATAAGTTGAATGAATTTAAAATTAATAATAAATTTTGGATTGTTAATATATTTAACAAATTGGTAATTTCAGGCGCCTTTGTAGCCGGGTTAGACGCTGGCCTAGTATACAACTCATTCCCCAAGATGGGGGACCACTGGATACCAGATGACATACTGGCTTTCAGTCCCAAGTTGAGGAACTTCACGGAGAACCCCACAACTGTCCAGTTTGACCACAGGGTGTTGGGGACAACCACGCTGGTTGCTGCTTCAGTACTGTGGCTGATGGCCCGGAGGAGACCATTGCCTCCTGTTGCTAGGAGGGTGGCGAATGCTGTTGGAGCTATGGCTTGGTTGCAGGTAAAATTTTGCTCCACACTCAGCAATGTATTTCAAGCAACTCTCGCTTGCTGTCAATACGCACGGCCTGTGCACGCGGGCGGCTTACGCGGCGCGTACTTAGCCAATGCTGGGCGGGAATTATGAATAAAATTTAAAACATAATATAATTTTTAAATCTTCCATCAGCATTATATTTATTAAGTTTATTATTATTATGGGGATATTATTTTTATTAGATAATCTTCAGTTTTATTTTCTGACTTTTACACCCGTATGTAAAGAGACATTGTGTGTATCAGCTTTACATATTAATTAATAAATAGCACTTATTTGTCAGTTTTTTTCGCGAAAGTGTCTGCAGATGTGCCTGTTGTGGTGCGACGAAACAAGTTAAAAATAACCCATGGTCTTTTTAGAGGGTTAAGGGATCTCAAGATTTCATAAAAAAGGGATAGCTTTATTATGAATTTTGTGTGCAGGTAACACTAGGATTCCTAACTCTGCTGTACTACGTGCCGACGCCGCTGGCCGCCACGCACCAGTCGGGGTCGCTGGCGCTGCTCACGCTGGCCGTATGGCTCACGCACGAGATCAAACTGCTCAAGTACTTACCTAAGTAACTTGACTTGATGGCCAATCGTCGGATCATTTAGCTGGTTCCAGAGTAAGGTGGAACCCTAATGGAACATAAATTTACTTATAAAAATATCCTTTTTTACTTAACCACAACTGTGTCACCAAAGCCTACCCCCACTAACACCAAATCTTCTCTTTTGACCACGACTGACATGTGACCCTGGCGCCTAAGCAGAATCCGCCACTGTTAACGGCTTGATGACTAGGTGGCTTGGCTTGAGTAAGCGTGTGGACACACCCTTATGTGGCGTGTGGGTGAGGTTTACAGCTGTCAAATTGCTGTCAATTTAATTATTTATGATACTGGTGAATGAATGTTGCGCATCAATTCTTGAAGACACGATTGGATAATTTTAATTTAAAGCGCTACAAATCCAATTTTTGCCGGGCTTAATGGATGATTTGAACTAAATAGTTACTAATTAACTTTGTGTAAACGTGAATGTTTCTTACTTAGACTAAAAGAATAATATAGACGGAACGTCTTGAACTAGAAAATAAGCCGAAAATACAATATGTACGTACAAATACAATATGGTTTCCTGACAGTGTCTATTAGCCGTGATTCGTGAATGATTACGCTTGTCAAATCAATATAAAATATTTTTTACAAAAATGCCGTATTGTTCAATAATAACTGTAAAAATAATTCAGCAAACCTTTAAAAAATCTGGTTTATCTTTTCATAGGTAATTAGTAGTTTATCATAATAGATTTATTTAATTTTTGTAAACATTTTAGGTTGACAAGCTAGGAACACAAA
>DWAJ01003767.1:0-14112 GCA_018238005.1 Eurema mandarina
TGTGATAGTGAATCATGCAGTAAACTAGCTAATAAGTGTCCAAGAAATGAAGAATTCATTTGAGAGCGCATAGTAGCGCCGTTCCGATTGCTCCAAGATTCGTCGAGGTTCTTCGTAAAGTTCACTACCACTTTACGAAGGGCAGAACGAAACGACTGACTGACTCGACTAAAGACGACTTGATGACGGTTTTACTTGACTCGACTTTTATATTGACCACGTTGCCTTTTATCACATTGACATTGGCAAAAAGCTAGACGCTAATGCCATAATATAAGAAAGAAAGAAAGGAAGAAGTTTTACTCGTATTTGCTTGTATTATAAACATAAACTCTACAAAAGTACACTCTGTCTGATGAAAAACCGCAAAAAAATTGTTGGGTAGTTTTAAAGATGTACGCATACATACGTACAAATAGAAGAAAACGATGTATCCGTTATCTAGTTGTTAAAAAACAAGCTATGGATAGCGCGTGACTAGAAGAAAAGATAGAGAAATGTTCTACAAATAATTGTAAAGAAGACTTACCTCATACAATTTATTAGTATCAAAATTCGCAATGTCTTCCAAGTACGAGCTAGTTCGGGCGACTGATTCGCAAATTTCACTTATAAGAACTGCATTGTAAAGAGTCTGGAATAGTATTTTAAACCTATTCAAAGTATAAGAAAATGTCTTTTTTTAACCAATATTAATTCCTTTAATCGTCTATGTAAACAAGAAAATCTTTGAAGAAGCTTTAAAATTTTTTTCCTTAAATGAAATATATTATTTAAATAGAAAATATCGAAAACTTGAGTTATTTCTATATAAATATTAACTTAAGTTAATAGTCAAGTTTGAAGCTACGTACATTAAATATAATGTAGTACTAACGTTATAAAGTGACTTCCACTGGTATGGTTTAGCAGACAACGCCTTGATATTCGCTAGAATGCCCTAAAAATATATAAAATGTTGTTCGGTACTGGCAAGTGACGTCATATGACACGTGAATCAGTATTCTTGTTGTTGTTCAGATACATATTTTTAGCAAGTTCCTATTTGAAAAACCAACTTCTTATAAATTACAGAAACTGTTAAGAGTATTTTTATGTAATGTTTTTAAAACAATGTTGTTAGGAGATATCCAACGGTGTGTTAACTATTGGAAAGAAGATAAAAGAGTTATAACATAAGGGTTTATAGGAGGAGCTTTTAATGCTCTGTGTCCAATTGTACGGCTAGCAAACATATTTATAACAGCTAGCCGCAAGATAAAGTTAATAGAAATACAAAGTTATTAAAAGTAATTACATTAACATTTTTGACAAATCTCAGCGAAGAGCTAATGTTTCGTAGAACGGAATCGCTCTGTGGCTTCATGAAGTACTCGATCGCGTCTTGGCGTTCCTTCAGTGTAGCTATGTCTTTGCTCGGGTGACGTAGGAGCGTTCTTGAGTTTAAAAACAAACATATTGTATAAATCATATCGCGCCCGGTGGTTTTGCCCGCATTTATGAATGTACTGTATATAATATGGGGACATACAAAAGAAAGAGCGTTTGCTTTATACTATGTAATGAGAAGCTTTAATAATAACGTCATATACCCAATTATACAACAAAATAAAGATTATCAGGACACTGTTTTATTTAAAGAAATAAATAAATAAATATTTTCAGGACATTTATACACAGCGCTATCTAGTTCCAAGCTAAGCAGAAGCTTGTGTTAGGGCAACTATATAAAGGAATAATATAGTATTTTCCAAAAAAACACATTTTGTATATTTCTATTAGAGAAAAAAAAGAATCTACCTCATTCTCGCATGTCCAACTTTTGAGGTGCATTTACTGAATAACTGGAAGATACTAAGACCTTCTTTGTTCGACCCCTGCATTCCCTTTTTAAAGTTACTGGGGTGGGACTGAGGACTGAATATCTGTAGACCTCTGTATGTGTCCTCGTCCATTGTAACTATGTCAGATCTGGTGGGTATATTGTATACTCTTTATTAATATCTAGGTGACCTAAGGCCTTCGTTCACGCTATAATAATTATTAAAGCCGAATCCGAAAATACCTACTCCCATTTTTTTGTTTAAGAACCATCGTTGTACATGCAGGAATATTTTAAAAATTATGTTAATCGGTTAAGCTGTTATAGAGTTATGAAGTTACCAACACAGTTTGCGATTCATTTTTATATAATAAATTGATAAATAATGGCAATGCATTCCTTTTTCTATTTTCTCCCGGCATACATGAGAATCTCACATTTGGGATTGTTCATGGGCGAAAGTAACTGTTTGCTATTAACATAAAGCTATTAACATAAAGTTGTTGTGAACTGTCTACTCAGTTGCCGACCATTAAAAAAAACTTTTTTTTTTGGATGACAACATTGGTGGTATTGTGGCAACATTTACTGTCAACGCACGCTTTGGATCTTAATACTAAAAGAGGTTCAAGTTGTTTTGTTATCCAAAAAGTTGAAAATTCTAACTCCATTAATCCAATAACATGTTCAGGAATTTAAATAATCCTAATAAATAAATTGTCTTTAAAAACTCACAGCGAAATTCTCTTCATACTCAAAAACTGTGGCTTAGTATGCAGATCCATGCACAAGTTCGACCAGTTATGGTCCAAGTACTTTAACAAAGCCCCTAATGTATGTACACTTTGATTTTGATTAAAATCGACGACTGTACGAAGGAACATGAGTCTTTCTCCGTCTGTACAATTGGTCGGTTCATTGGGCAGAGAGAGAGAGTATATGCGCCGTTTGCATGCTTCGAAATCTTTTGATAGAACGGAAAATATTTATTTAGTATTATATTACTTTTAACTTTAAGTACAATTTTAATATCAATATTGAATTCACATTTGTTTTAAAATCTATGTAATCGTATATGAGAATGACTAGACTTTTTCGAAAAAGGCTATTGAAATTTTTGCGGTTACAGCAAGTAAGACAAAAATAAATTACCTATAATAAATAGTCAATTATATGTAAGGAACAAATGACGTCACTCACAGGCTACCAATATTTAAATTATAATGTAAATAAATGTATGATTTTAAATCTTTAGAAAAAAGTACCCTAACATAGGCAGTTGGAATTAAATTGTATCGCTAGAGTCAGTTAAATTTCTAGTATAGATATAAAAATCATATTGCAATTGTAGCAATGGACGAGTTGCTTAAAGTTAAATGACAACTTCCAGACTAAGGTCAGACATAAAAATATAAGCCTATTTGGTTGAGAGTTGAACCGATTAGAACGAAATTTGGTACAAAGATAGTCTAAAGCCTAGGGAAGGACATAGGCTACTTTTTTAAATCAACCCCCAAAGGTTGCGCGAGGAGTTGAAACTTTTTATAATTTTACGCTTTCACGGCCAAGCCGCTCAATCGATTGTAATGAAATTTGGTACACAAATGGTCTAGAGCCTGAGATAAAACATAGGCTACTTTTTAACTGGAAAAAAGGGTTATAAGGGGGGAAGAAGGGTCAAAGTTTGTATGAAAGTCTACGCGGACGGAGTCGCGGGCAACAGCTATTTAAAAAAATGTACTCACTATAATCCCTAGAAGACAAAAAAGCAAGCTTGCATTTCCCCCCATCACTTTCGTCATTAGCAAACACAGTATTCTTGACGACAGACACAAAACTGCTTTGGCTTTTGCCATCTATTATAATATATATCGGATCTATTTGACGAAATAGTGACATGAAAATCATATGTTCCGGAGGTCTGTCCGATATTTCTTCCAGTAATTGGAGCTTAAACAAGGTTTTATTATGAAGTTTCTATGCAATGCTATTATATATTTTTTTAATTTATTAGCCGAGCCCCGCGCTTTTTTATATTATATTATACACATAAAGCTTCCGTTTAAATCACTGTATCTGATAAGAAAAATCGCATGAAAATCGGTTGCGTTTTTTTATGGATTTAACATACATAGGACTTTCTTTTATACTAGGTATGTAATGATCATTCGTTATAAAACATCATGCCAATTATTTAAACTAACAGGTAACTATAGAAAATAAAAAACAGTTACTATTAAATTTGTGGGAAAGTATAAAGTGAAGACTGACTTCGCCTCGTCCACGATATTTAATCTCCACTATTTCCTGTGACGAATGTCGAAAGCCTGTCGCCCATGATATGAAGAAACCCTGTAGCCACCCTCGTTATATTATGTATATCATAGTATGACTACACCTACCTCTCCAGTTTGTAACGTGTAACAAGCCGCACCAAGTTTTCCGGACTTACAGCTTACTGCTAAAAGACTCTAGAAAATATTTTATTATTATAACAATATAACTATAACTATAACTTAAAGCTAAACTCATGAATTCGTGCCTACTACCAAGCCTAACTTAGACCTGGAAATTCACAGCACTAGCCAGGCATAAAATTATTACTTGTCAGAGAGGCCTAGAGCGAAGCATGTTTAACATAAAGAAATTATAAATTATTATTATTATTATTATAACTATAACAATAAATATATCCATACTAATATTATAAATGCGAAAGTAACTCTATCTGTCTGTCTTTCCATTACGCTAAAACTATTAACCGATTGGAATGAAATTTGTTACACAGATGGTCTAGAGGCTGAGATAAAACATAGGCTACTTTTGACTGGAAAAAGGGGTTATAAGGGGGAAGAGGGGTCAAAGTTTATATGAAAGTCGCGGTTACAGCTGGTAACAAATATTTTTTATAGATGGAAAGAATTGGACATTTGAACTTAATAATTAATTTATTAGTAGTAAATAATAATAGTTGCTTCTAAATTCCATAGAAATAATCAAAGATCTCAAAACGCGTGTACGTTATCGTTGTAGGTCATACGGTAACTACTAGCATTTGTATCTACGATTCAATCTGTCGCGTTATTATGTTGGAATACGGAATAAGGGCAAACATTTATTAAAGGTTATTATAAGGTTATTTTTTTAAAAGTTTCATTCTTTTATATATAAACTAGCTGTTGCCCGCGACTCCGTCCGCGTGGACTTTCATATAAACTTTGAACCCCCTTCCCCCTTATAACCCCTTTTTCCAGTTCAAAAGTAGCCTATGTCCTTCACCAGGCTTTAGACTATCTTTGTACCAAATTTCGTTCTAATCGGTTCAGTAGTTTTAGCCTGATGGTATATAAAGATAGACCTCCTTATAAAGTTTTCATTATTTTTAAGATGTATTCTGCTATTCGATATTGAGCCCGTCAAATACAACGAACCAAAAAACCATGAAAATAGTTCTAGCCGATCTCGATTTATAAGTGTTGTAACAAACCCGTCTTTGTTTTTTTACATATAAATTAAGAAAAAATAATAAGTGATATTTGTTTAAAACAATAATAATCATATTGAATACATTTTTAATTTTTATGTAAAATAGGTGGTATAAGTCGCGTGACGAATCTTTAGCGCTGAACGAAACCTGCGCAGAAGTCAAAAATAAGGTATCGGGGTACCGGCGCGGCGCGCGGGGCGCGTGATCGTCGGGTGCGAGCGTTGATTGGTTGTCCCAGTCGTATTGTCTTTATCGCACCAATACGTCAATTACGAGCGCGATTCTACCGATGCGCAGCTATTCTCGTCCAGCGCTAAACTTTCTTGACGCGACCTAAACCTATTTATTAGTAGGCGCAGTGATCGAATAGAAGTAATATCGAATTTTATTTTTATCCCAACTTAATTATTGAACTTATTATAATAAGCATTATGACAATAGACTATATATTTAGTCTAGTGAGAATTAAAATATGTTCGACTTTTATTAAATTACAAAAAAAATATACATCAAAGAATCCTACCTCCTCAATATCAGACTCTTCAGTTTCCTGATTCTGATTAATTCTGTTCGATGTCAAAGCACTATTTCTGTAAATTGTTTATTTTTTGAAATAGTTTCAAGTTATTAAAAAATAATAGATATAAAAATAAATTCATAAAATACCTCTTGTATTTGGAAATAATAAATTGATTGGTACTGTTATTTTCAGAAGAATTAGTTTCTGTAGATCGAGGAGCTGCCGAAATAGATGTGCTGGTGTTCATTTTTATTCGTAATTTAATTTATTTTAAAATTTAGGAACAAATTTGTTGAAAAAACCAAACACAATTGTTAGTCTATTAATCGTTTTTTATTAGAATTACAAATTTGGCGCCAAGATTTACGGAATGTTTTTCTTTAGAAGGCTGAATGCTGGCCGTTTTCGTGAAGAATGTATAAAATGTAATAAAAACTTTTTTTTATAAAAATTAGCCATTGGAAAAAATAAAGCACGTTAAATGGAATGTAAATAAATTTATTTTTATAAAAATACAAATAAGTACACAATTTTAGAGTGCGAAAATATTTTTAGATTTTTTTACAAAAGTGCAAAAATGTTTGGGAACAATTTTTAAATGAGGTAATGTGCGTTTGCTAGTTTATGTGTGCGTTTGTGTATGTGTGTGTGTGTGTGTCCTTGCCTTAATAACAATCGCAACAAATAGATACCTAGTTTTTATAGATACTTAAATTTATTTTTAAATGTTATTAGTACTCAAAACTATATTATTGTTACTAATGATAAAACTATATAATAAGAAGGTCCTTTTCCTCCGGGGCGTCTTTTCTCAAATTGATATGGATGTGTCTACACACGTAGCCAGCTGCGTCCATGATTGGTGCCAATGTTACCGCCAGGAAGGACTGTACCAGCGTGCGCACTGGCGGGAAACAGATGCGAATGCAACGGAAGAAAGGAGTGCAACACCAGATTTGCTGTGAAAAAATGTCATTGCGTAGAAATGTATACTGGCAATAATGAGGAAAATTCTAAATTCAAATTGATTTTTTTTGTTTTGTTTTGATTGCGTGATTAATTTTATTTTAAAGGAGGTGTTTCGTTTATTTTTTTAATTTGATGGGAAAATCATTATCAAAGTATTTGATATGTACGAAGTAAATATTTATTATTAGAAATAGTCACAATTAGTCTCAACAAGCCGTCTTTGGATGAAGTTTAGGTTAAGGGGTCAAAGGATAAATCTATACATATAATTTTGTAGGCAAAGCGACGTCACAAAGTGAATAATAGTTACTGTTCCACGATGTTATAAGTCTTGAATTAGCTTCATATAAAAAAAACGTTATTCACTCATCTATGAGACTTCCACTATCCAGTCTAGATTCAGCCATTCTCGAAGGTTCTAATGCCTTGTAAATTAAATTAATAACCCTTACCTGAAAAGCCAAACACGCTAACCCACAGCCACACAGGAAGGCAGTAGGCGGCGCTAATATCACAGACAGCAGCGTGTAGCAGCATTTGTGCGAGTTCAGAAGACACCAGCGACTGACCCGCCAAGCGCGTTCCGGAGCGCGAACCCCATCTGGTTCGCCGATCACTTCATCCCATATTATCTGTGTTATAATTGCTTCGAAATTTAAAAGTTGGTCAACTTGGCTGTCAGAATTAAAAAAAAGTAGAACTGACAGCATAGGTCAGTATTATAATATAATCTACGTATTGAAATTACGAAAGTGATGACTAATATTGATTAACTATGATAATACAGAATTTATTTTACTTATATACAATGTCAAATTTGTGTTTATTCGGGTGTATCTGGTCCTATTAGTAATTAGACCGATTTTGAAAATATTTTTTTCAGTAATTTAATAATCACGCTCAACGCTAACAGAAACATGCTTTGTCTGTCTGTATTTATTTATTTGCTACGCAATAAATATTTCTTTCTTTCTTTTAACTTGTAAGCTCTACAGACCTTTATCGATCGTCTCAAATAATATTTTATAACAAAGAAAGTCTTATCACGTAACAAGCTGGCGTGACCAGCAGGGGTGTGTGAACGGTAAATTACCGGTCAAATATTCCGAGCATTTTGCTTAAAGGTCGTCTGAATATCCATAGGTCATGTTATTATTAATAGATGGTGAAGAAAATTGATATTCATTCTTATTTTTTCTAGCTTTTACCACCGACCGCATAAAAAATATTCGTTTTTCAAAGAAAATGTATATATAGCCCTTATTTATTCTAATACCTCCTACAGGTTACAACCATCCTATTAAGTTAAGATGTTTGTTACGCTTCCACGTAAAAACGACTGGACCGATTATCATGAAATTTTGTATACATAAAAACTAACTTCATTCTTATTCCTCCTTGGATTATCCTTAACATAGGCTACTTTTTATTAGAACCGCATTGTATTGAAAGAATATTTTTAATGCGAGCGATCACCGCGGGTTAAAGCTAGTGTACCTATAATACAATAGATTATATAAAACATTGTAGAATGTTCATATCTTTTCCATGATATAAGTTCAAGGATTTTCATGAAAATAATTTCTATTTTCCAGTAATCAAATGCATTCGTGCCGGCCTCGGTCGTAATGAGCTTATTTTGTTAAATTCAAATGCAAATAGGCTTCCGTATAAAACTGTTTTCACATTTGCATTAATACATGTAGCGACCGCTAGGTACTAATGATACTAATACTTCTAAATCGCGCTTATATCTATATACACATATATTTAATAGGTGAGCTTTCCGGTTTTCCCCGCGTAATTTTCGCCTAGCAATACGACGATAAGTGTCCTAAATCTATATTATGACCAGTTTCATACAAATTCTTTTAGTTGTTTTTGGGTGGCAAACGTCTATAGATTTTCACAAGCTATTGCGTTTATTCTTTGCGTAAGTTCAATAAGTTAATTGAGTTAATTAGTATACACGGCTGTGCTTCACTGTCTATCAGATTGCTCGCCTGATCGTTTGCGTCCTATCTTAAAAAAAAAAAATTAACTCAATATAAGCTTCGTATATGATAGGTTAATGTGGATAAGTATTGCCTACTAGATATTAAAGTAAAGTCCATTTCCATTTAGCGATATCAGAACTGTTGCGTACATTACGTTTAAATTGTTAAAACAAAGAAATATATAAATTAAAATAATAATTAATTTAAACATTATTAATGAGGTACGAACCTGAATATTGGGGTTCAGATTATTAGGATCTCTGTCTTCGAGTTCTTCAGTAATCGAATGGTTCGGTTTCCTTGTCTCCATCTGTATGGTGGCCGAGCCAGGGGGATCAAAACCCGCCGGGACTAACCCCGGCTCAGAATTATCAGGTAACAGGGTGAGAGCTAAGAGGTATTGGAGACTAATTCAAATAGATCACAGCAGTTCACAGCTTTAAGAGAAGTAAGGTTAATACAACTCTTATCTTGGGAACCGATAATAATGGTGTATATTTTGTTAATTCATTTCCTTAAGGAAAATCGTATTCGGGTTATACGCAATTTAGATTTCGGGACAAAAAAGTGTCAAATTGAATCACGCTGAATATTATGAACGCAGCGTAAACTTTAACATGTTTTATTTATAATCTGTGGTTCTAATTTGACGTTTACTGTCAAACAAAAAAAAGGGTGATGTACAATTCGATCCGATTTTAAATTTACATAATTCCCGCCAACTGTTATTACATGTGTTGCCCGGTTCGCGTGCTGCCGACACAGTTTGTAAGCTCACTACTGAAACTTTTTATACTTTCAGACTAAAGTTCGTCAACTAGTAAAAGCTAATAGAAAAAATAAATAAATAAGCTAACTGAAAGTAAGCCCAATATCAAAGATTGGCTTTACGTGAATTTGTTACTTTATAGTTTAACTAGTATTATGCATTTAAAACACTTATACCACGAAAAACATTATATGTAAAAAAATGTCAAGTCTCTTGATGCAGTCTATCCATCGTAAAAAGTTTTGAGATCTCATCGAAGCCAAGTCCTATTCAAATTATTTTGTTGTTATAAATCAACATTTAGTAATTGTACCAATAGTTTTCTTTATACATAATATTATAATTATAGTGACTTGGCAGTAGCTAGACCAATGTTCATGGTTGGTTGAATTTATCCCCGCCCCGAGTAGCAGAATACATCTTAAAAATATTTTTTTTGTAGGGAGAGGGAGTCAAAGTTTATAAGAAAATTCACGAGGACCGAGTCGGCAAAAGCTAGTAATACATAAAAACCTCTTGAATCGCTATCTATTAAAAAACAGCATGAAAATCGATGCTAGTTTTAAAAATGAAAGCATACATAGCGACATTTATAGTATATAAGTACCGATGAATTAAAGCAAATTAAAATTCTGTTATAATATTTTTAACGTTTCTATTTTTTATATCATAGCTTCAACAATGGAGAGACAGTATAATTAGGTGTGAAGTGCGCATGTGTGGGGTTTAAACACAATAAAATTTTGACTGCCTTTGTTATAATGTACTTGTACTAATAAGTGGTACGAAACGTTCGTGCGAAAGTAACAACAATTTTAATACATATGTTTTATTTATTTTTATTAATAATTACTTAGAAATGAGTTGTTATTAAACAAGTATTGTGTGTGTATTTGTTAAGGCGGAGTATTTTCTTTGTTCATAAGTTGAAGAAACGATTTCATAAATATTTTTTCGAGATCTTATTTAATAGCTTTTTAACTTCAAACTATTGGGTCCAACAGGTAAACCAACATGACCAGTGTCAATCGAGATATTGTTTAGCATATTCCTACTAATATTATAAATGTTATTCTGTCTGTCTGTTACGCTTTCACGCCAAAACTACTGAACCAATTGTAATGAAATTTGATATACAGATGGACTAGAGCCTGAGATAAAACATAGGCTACTTTTTTACTGGAAAAAAGGGTAATAAGGGGAGGAAGGGGGCGTCAAAGTTTATATGAAAGTGCACGCGGACGGAGTCGCGGGCAACAGCTGGTTATAGTATAAAACAAAATTGCTTTCTTATGTCTGTCATGCTTCAATCTTTAAAACTACGCAACGTCAAGTCAACGTCAAAAAGCAAAAAATAAATTTGCTTCCCACAAAGTAATACCCATCTTCATTTAGTATATAGAAATGATTTTATAGTTATTTTATAATTTTGAAGTCGGTACCAAGTAAATGCTACAACAATCTATGCAATATACTCGGAGACATCTTCTTTCCAACAAAAAAAGAATCATCAAAATCGGTTCATAAACGACGAAGTTATCGGTGAACATACATAAAAAAATATACATACAGACGAATTGAGAACTTCCTCCTTTTTTGAAGTCGGTTACAAGGGGGAAATAATTACAAGTGTATTTATGTAAATAACGTATATTTCTGAACTTACACGTGTCTATATACAACTATTCTTATAAAATTAAAATAAAATATTTTTCTAATTTAACGGTTGAGCAGTGAGCTTCAATGGTGTATGGTATAAATGTACAATGAACAGTCTTTTATATTGAAGTTATTGCACGAGTTTATTACGAGAAAGATTATTTAAAATGGATTTAAAATTAAACATTTTTGCAGCGAGAGTATTGATCGAAATAAATAATTACATATCTGAGTTTCGTAATTTATAAATAGATTTACATCATTCTTGATTTAGGTATATATATTTTAAAAGATAACTTAAAAATAAACATGTTTCTTTTAAAAATTTTTATGGTTAAAGAACGTTTAAATTAATAGTATAATATTTGTGTGCTTATGATACGACCAAAAACAACAAATTGATGTGTTTCATGTAATTTGGTCAAATTGATCGTAAATGATAATCGCTCGCGTGGTCGTTAACTGACCCAGTTCTATGGGTTGTTACCCTTTTTTATTGTTTATGGTACTATAATTTACTGGTGGCAACATTTTAATAATGTCAACGTTCCCGCAATTACTGACAGTTAAGTAATATACGAGGGAGATTTACGAAACATTCCAAATGTTTTATATTTTGACTTTATGATGAGTTAATTGAAATATGTTTTAAAATTAAATCCATTTTTAAAAGAATAAATATTTTAAGTTACAAACATGGTACATTCAGAATTATTAAAACAATTTAGTATATATTTTTTACAATATGATAATTAAAGAATATCGTATATATGTATAATTCTAGAAGAAACAGTTAAGATATTTAGCACCGTAAAAATTAAATTAAAGGTCTACGTTAAAGCTTTAGTATTCAAAATGGAAAGATGGCTACATTGCATTCACAATCCATGTTATAAATGAACATATTTTACAACTAAAAACTAATTTACATTATTTTAAAATAGAAATTACTACAAAACTTTGTTTTTAAATTAATTCGGACGGCATTACAATTTTCTTTTATCGAAAAAAATAATATTTTTTTAATCGTACAAGTACCATTTACTAATTTAGATAAATAAAATCAAACTTTAAAGAAAACAGATAAATTTAAAAATCTACCACATTAAATCAGCCATTTTAACGTATGGCAACACTAGTTCGCGATGGTCTCGTTGGCCGTAATGTTGGTACTATCATGGGCTCGTTTATATCTTCTTTTGTAGATTCACTGGAAATTAAAAAAAAAATATTTTTTATCTGTTAGCGGTTATATTTTTCTTACATTGTGAGGATAAAACAATTTTAACGTTAGTATTAATATTATAATAATAAAAGTAAAGTATAAAGTTTAATAAGAATATGACAATTACAAACATATAGCGTCTAGTCTAATACAAGTACAATTATTTATGAAACACCGAAAAATCACAATAGAATCAATTTAGATTATAGACCATACATTTAATTTGAAATGTATTTAAGTAAATGTATTCGAGTTAATTATATTCTGTACTTCCGAGAATGATATAACAATTTTCAATAAAACATTGCTTTCATAGTATCATTCTTACATAACAAGTCACGATGGAAAAGTAATTGTTTTTTCAAGGACATTGCCATGTGTAAAAAATATAAGAACGTATTACGTATTAAAAGTTTAGAAAATGGCGGATACATTTAAATTTGGAAGCACTGAATCCGTTTAATATTTTTGTCTTACTGTTGAAAGTTTAAAATTTAAATCGTAAAGCAGACAGATGTCGCTTTGAGAGTGTAAACTGTAAAACGCGCTACCATTCACACATAAAAATGTGTATAGTAAATTTTACATTAATGTGAAAAATAAATATTTATTTATTAATACATTTTTAATAATAACGTTCGTTAATAATTACGTTTTTAATTCATCCACACATATCAATGTTAAACAACCGTTTACCGAATTTAATAACGAATTAAAAATAGGTAATCATTATTGAATTGATTCAACACTGTTTTATTATATAATCTAGAAATTTTTAGATAAATTATATCAATACTACTACAATTAAAGCTTATACTAATGTTAGGCTAAATTACGAAAGCACTTACCTATATGAAAAGGCGGTTAGTTTTAGCTACGCATTCTCCTTCACCACCTTGAGAGAAACCAATTCGTGTTAACTACTCATTTTACTTACATGCTCATATTTATTTATCTATTAATAAATAATTCATTTAGCCATTTATGAAAATTATCTTTTACACACTTTAGCCAGTTGTCATTTATGAGATTTAGCTTTTATACATGACTTTAGCTATTTAGCCATTTATGGAATTTAGCTTTTTAAAATTTAAATTGAATTAGAAGCAATAACTAAATTACTTTTGTTTTATAACTACAGTTGGTAACATTAATATCTAATTATAGTACATGCAGTCTAGTGGCCAATAATATATAATTAGCATGCAATTTGATGTTATCTAAATATTAAAAAAATCAAGTCAATTGACGATGCAAACAGTTTTCACAAATAAATCGTTAAAACTCGGTAATTAATCAGATATTTTAAAGGTATATCATTATAATACGGAATTAAGCTATTCAAAAGGATATTTATAGACATGCTGTTATATATGGCTAATAAATAACATCTACCTATTGGGAGACAATGCAGGTGTGACGTGTACGGTCGAAATGTCCATATGTGTAAAATTAATTACGCGTATTTAAGTTTTTACTTAGAAGGGTTGTTTCGAAACTGTATTTTGAGAATAAATGAAAAAATAATAAATATAGTTTATTTTGGGAGACAATTATTACAGCTGCAATGAATAAGTCGCGATGATCATACCCTAGTGCTAGATTCGATCGTCGAAAAACGAATCTGTATGGTTTTATATGTGCCTATATGTATGTGTACGTGT
>DWAJ01003768.1:0-14112 GCA_018238005.1 Eurema mandarina
GTGATAAAAGATCTTACGAATGTGTTACTAGCCTTGAACATGACTCGAAGCCCTGGAGTTGGGAATTCGGAACTTTGATCTATACTTTACTACTACACTTTATACTACGACTCGAAGATACAGACCATGTGCTATGTCGGACTGTTCAGAATTTTCTAAGAACCCTGTAATTATAGCTCTTGCACTCACAATTCTTAAGCAGTTCTTTATAAGAAGGTATACGCAAAAACTCTTAAGTATAGGTCGCGTCACGAATATTTAGCGCTGGACGAGAAAAGCTGCGCATCGGTAGAATCGCGCTCGTAATTGACGTATTAGTGCGAGAAAGACAACACGACTGGGGAACCAATCAACGCTCGGGCACCCGAGGATCACGCGCTCCGCGCGCCTTGCCGTCCCCTCGATACCTTATTTTTGACTTCTGCGCAGGTTTCGTTTAGCGCTAAACATTCGTGACGCGACCTATACTTGTATAAAAGTATTATAAACTGAAAGTACCCTTTTCAAACGGGAGGCAACTCGGAAAAATTGAACATAAAGGATGTTGTGCAATTTAATTCTATAAAGCGCCAAATTTACCTTACATGCAGAACCTAATTCCGAATCACGGTGACTGGCGGTTCGCAACGTAATCAAAGGAAAGTGAATTTTAATATTTACTCTAGCAAAATCGCTACCCGTACCCCCACAGTATGACTCAGCGAATTTCCTGTACCTTGCTAGTTGTAGCGGGACAATTTCTTATATTTTGCTAGTTAAATATTAAGGTTACAAAAGAATAACTATATTTTTTTATTTTGTAGCATAGCTAGTATTCTGAAATCATAGTCATCGGGATCATAGTAAGAAAGTATAAGAAGCTGATAGCGATTCTTTAATAACAGAGTAACGAAAAAGAAGAAGAAGTAACCAGAAAAACCTAGCGTTTAGAAGTGAAGAACTTAGTGAAGAACAACTAAGGACCATCAATCATTCCTCTATTTAAATAAACATTATCGAGTCTACTATTTTCCTATATCGCCTTAATAAAATGGCAATTCCACAAGACAAGTCGCTAGAAATAACACAAACCCCAACTCGCCCTGAACGCACTTAGTAAACAAGAGGTCGATTAGTGCACAATTGGGGCAAAACCTCAAAGGGTCCGGTCTCAAAGTGACACAAAAATAACGTTATACAAGCCCATGTACATTATTATAACATTATGTAAGTTACTATTGACTCGTGTTGGTTGTATTATTTATATTATTATGTTCATTTATTATGTCACCGGAAAATAACAAGAAGGATTCTAAACGAAAGATAATTAATTTGTATTATTTTACGACCACGTGTCATTTATACAGATGAAGAAGAATATGTACGTTATTATAATCCAGACCTATGTAGTTTCTTATAAGCTCATATTGGTGTATACTCATGATAGTTATTTTAAACTCATGTTGTTAGAGTGTACATCATATTATAAGTACCTAGTTAAAGTTTTTTGTCTTTTTGTATAACTTGTTTTTTTTTTGAAAAGTATTTTTGTATGTGGTTCTTACACATTTAGGTGAAAAAAATAAGATGAGGCCAATACTATACCTTTGAATCAATGCCAGAATTCCTCAGAACCTGAAAAAGGAAAACAATATGCTTTAACAACTAGTTAGGAATTAGTCACACAGTTGTGTGAATCACCCTTTTAAACGGTTAGTTATGAATGTAAAAATGCTATGTTAACGAATAAGCTTTTAGGTAAAGCAAGTATAAGCCGATTCGGAAAATATAAAAAGCCATCTATTTATATAGCTACTAGCTGACCCGTACCCAATTCGTTGGGCATAATGTTAATAATCCTTTTTCATATAGCCTATGACACTCAGCAATAATGTGGCTTTCTGTTGGTGAAAGAATAAGTTCAAATCGGTTTAATAGATTCTGAGATTACACCTTAGGTACAATGTAACAAACACACAATATAACTTCTTTATAATATTAGTACGGATTATTAAAATGTATATTTTTTTCAATAAAGAAAAACACGTTTTGATATTTACAATACCGATTTAAAACTGGCCGATCAACAGAAATAAATATCAATATAATTAAGTATCTAAACTGTATTTATATAAAATAGAATTATTAATCTATAAAATAATCTTTACTTATAATAAATCTGTAGAGAGGTCAATTCTGTATATTAAATATATTTCGAAAATAACTATCAGGGGGTCATTAGGGATTGATACTGATGCCGAAAATGCAATTAGTAAATTTTTTGTCGGTCTGTCTGTATGTATAACCGTTACAGAAACAAAAACTACTGGACGGATTGTAACGAAACTTGGTATAATTATTCTTCAACCGAAAACTAATTCTAGCACTTATTTATTGATTTAAAACTCTTCTCTATACTTCAACTGCTTTTCTATAACATTACTGCTTTATAATTGTTTATTACAAACGTCATACATTACTGCATTATAAGTATTACATTAAGATTACTTCAAATAACTTTCCTACCAACAAAGCGATGTATTGAAATATTTTTCTCATTCAAAGTACACGTTGTTTTGATCGCAGAATTGAAACCGGCCCACTCCGGATATTGTATCAGGCATATTTGCTCAGCTATCGAGTCCTTCCGTTTTTGAATTGCACGGCATATTCACGAAAAATATTATGTTTTATTTGCGGCTACAGGTTTTATAGAATTTTGGTTTTAACTGCTCATAGAGTTATTCGTTTATAAAAAGGGTTATTTGGCTAAAATGATCTTATCTCTCAATACAGCAACTCAATTACGAAAACGGAATGGAAAAATAAATTTGTAATTTATATTTGTATTTTTCTGGGGTCTGGGTGTTGCTATGTATTGTATGTATGTATTTACAAAAGAAAAGTATGTATATGTAATTTATTCCGTTATCTAGTTGCCATAACACAAGCTTCAGCTTAGCTTTGGACTAGATGGCGCTGTGTATAAATGTCCTGAAAATATTTATTATTTATTTATTTATTAGAAGCACCGAAATGACCGAAAACTCAGACGAAAATTTGAGACCGTCTCAAATTAATATTTTTTGACATCTTTATAATTAACTATCATACGTTCTATAATTAATAGTTAAAATATTTTTTCTTTATATTCTGAAATCATTTTTGTAAGCATTAAATTACCTTCACCGAAAATGTAAATTAAAATTTCGTCAAAACAAAATTCAATCTCGTAAAACTATTAATTTCAAAGTTCCACATTGGTCTAGAGTTTCGCTGGTCCATTATTAAAGTTTCAGTTCTTTGAAACTAAAGCGGCCATTATTAATCGGTTAGATTTCCAATTTCGCAAGTTTAAAATGGAACCTTAAATCGGATAGAACAAAGTTTCTTTTCGAAAGAAATTTGGCGTTAAGTCTGAAGTGCTTAAAGTTGCCGATGTGAGTTGCACCTGCGTTTAGTGGTTGAATATATGAGAGTGGAAGATCTGCCTATGTCATTGTAATTGCTATGAGAATTGGGTTTCGTATAGTCTTATTGTACTAAGTATTCCTTGGAGATGTACTTAATATTATAAGTGCGAACTTTTGTAAGGACATATCGAGGTGGATGAGATGTTTTGTAATACCATGACTATTCAAAAGTGTTACTAAATGTAGCCTAATTTTAACTTTGACTTTGACTTTGAGGCACGTAGATGGATCTGGTTTCAATTTTACTTGCTGGTTAGTAAATTTGTATTTAGTAAATAAGATCTTCCAAAGTACAGTCAAATAGACTAATATATATATTTTTTAAAGCCACTAGAAACCCAACCATTCTTTTCCTTAAATTTTCAATGACGTTAAAGCATTTTTTCTTTTATTTAGTAATTTCAATTTTAAGAGAAGCCACAGTTTTTACTAGTTCGAGAACCTATGAGTTTATAGGCACATTATTAATAAAAAATAATCCAAATAAGAAAAAAATATTTAACTTTAAGCGCTACTGAAATCTATCATACTTCATAAACTCTATATTAACTAATACTAGGTATATCAATATATATAGTGTCAATACACTTCTTACTAAATAGTAGATCTAAAACAAATGCTACGAAAAACATCAATGGAATACCCTTCGTATCACTTAGTTCGGCGCCCAATTCAGGAGCCCGTAAAAACGTGTTACCGGAATAATGTTGTTTTTCTTTATTTCCCGTTTTTTAGCAACAACTCCACGCCTCTAATTGGAACACCCAGTTTCTGTTAAAAGGATTGTTAAATTATTCTCGCACGGACTTATGTACGGATTTAAATGAATTTCAGTTTTTATTATTGCGAAGGTTGAAATGCTGATTGTATGTTCTATGTGTTATTTTTTAAAATGATGTAGTTGGGTGATAAGACGGTTTTTAGTTAGGTTTTAAATTTTAATGATGAGGTTTTAAATAGAGGATTGTATCTTCAGGTCTATTAAGCTGGTTTCTAGGGAAGGTTCTCTTAATATATATATAAAAAAATACTCGTATATACCAGTGTAACCAAAGGGCACATATCGTGAATTATTTTATGATAGAACTTCTATAGATAGGAGTGTTATTAAGAATTTAAAGTAGACCAAATAAATATGTATATTAATAGTATTTTTTATCTCTCTTACATGTTTTTAAAATTTCCTGGTCTATATTGAATTACGTGCTGACGTTAAAAACATTTTTTTTTATAACAGATTAATGAGCAGGGCGTTGAGATTACCTTGATAGTAAGCGATAACTTCCAAACATGGAGAATCGCCAAGCCTAGCGAATTTGCATCTTATTATGTATTTGGTAAGTTTCGTTTGCTCTAAATTGGGTTCAAAAGTAATGAAAATGTTTACCTTAGCTAGTGTGTAATTTATTAAAATTTCAAAGCATCAAAGTCAAATACAACGTTTCTAGGAATTCATATATAGCATGTAGCATATAGCATTACCGTAGGCGCGTAAACTTTAATATTTAGGATCTCATCAACTCGTGCGAGGTTTGACGGCTCTTTAGCTGCGGCTGACGTCTCGTGGGCTAAACTTCCCTTATACTTATAAGTTTGATCAAAGCCTTCTATATTTGTGCCAAATTTAACCTTATATTAATGCTAAGATGTTTATACTCCAATGTCAAAGTTATACCCGTATTGTTCAATGTAAAACGATTAGGACGTATGTAACACAATTCATTAAAATATAAGACAATTTTAATAATTTTGTTTTGTTTTATACTGCGCTTAAAATATACTCTGTGATACAGTTGACAAGTGACGTTTGACATAATTTAAACATGGCGGACATATGTGAAAAGCGCGGCAGTTTTTACCGATACAAATGCTTTATATCGGACAGGTCAGTCACCTCAAGTCTACGTTTACTGCAAAATGCCCACCCAACAGTAAATAATTACGATAAATCTCAAATCCCTCATTAAGAAATTATCGTTTAATCCTAACAGCATTGCGTTTCTCCCATAAACATTTCTACAACACCTTTTCAAGCAGTAGCTTAACAAGTCACATTTAAGTTTACGGCCTACCAGGCTACCACTTTATGACTTCATAAAACACTATTTATAGTTAATTAGGCGTAAACTTCGCGGCTCGCGCGTCGGTAGGTTTGAAGTTAGTCATAAAATATTAACGACTCACTTCACTTATTGTTTAATGCACTTACAAGTACGTTAAATTTGTTACGTTGACACGAGACCGCTACCTCAGACATTTATTTCTCACCTACGATACTTTTTCTATGATGGGAATGAATCTTAACGTAATTTTAACGAGATAATAAAAACAACTACTTCTACGAGTATATTAGCTAATACAAACAAGTTTTGAATCTAGAAATATTTTTATTTAATTTATTTGAAACTAGCTGTGTGGTTTTCTTCGCCTTACATTGACTCTGTTTTAATTTAACATTTTCATAGTTATCCAGGATAAAAACGATTCACTTAACAAAATAGGAAGTTACACAAATACAAAGAAATACAAAAAAATTCTCCAGTTTTTCTTTACAATAATGCAATGTCATCTACTATATTTAATAATTTAATTAATTTAAAACTACGATATAAGACCAGTTTCAATTCTGCAATAGGAATTTATGTAATCTGTTAAGAAAGTAAGTGAAATGTTAATTATAGTACATTCAAACTGAATCCGACATAGACCCTTCCAGCGCAGCGGTGATTTATGAAAATTAATTTAACAAAAAAGGAATTCGGAAAGTATTAGCGCGCGGCGACAAAGGCGAAATAATGAAATTACTCGAAAATTAAAGTGATTCAATCGTGTCCGGAATTCCAATTGGCAGGGCCCTTTAGCCCTAACAAGATGTTCGAATTTATAGGCTTCGTCAATTGTATTGACGCTGCTTTTATTCCTAGATTTTCACCAACGTAGGGGACCATTTTCGCGACGCTTCTTAGTCTAATGTAATAATTCATTCTACTTATTAATTCGCTTGTAACTGATTGTAAATGAATTTTTATATTTTTATATGTAACCTATTGTAAATCTGAACGAATTATGTCGGTGCCGTATATGTGTCATGATTGGATGAAACAGGCTCCTGAAAAACAGTATTTACAATCTTGGGAGCCTGGGTAAAATATTTTGTAAATCACCTTATTATGGAAATAAATTATTATTATTATTATTATATTATTATTATAATTCTTGATCTACACTATTATTATATATAATATTATAAAGAAGTAATGTTTGTGATTTAAAAAATTCTTTCATCAATAGAAAGCCACATTATTGCTGATAAAAGGATAATTACAATTATGTCCACGGGCACGGATCAGCTAGTTATAACTATACTATAATAGTACTAAATATATTTGTGTGCATGTTGTGGATGCCTCTAAGTATGGCTGCATTTGTCTTGATTGTTTTGCTTTATTATATTTTTAAATGTGGCAATTGTAAAATGAATGTGCGCCATGTCGGCGCCTCTTAAACAAAATAAATAGATAATTAATAGAGGGAGCTTTTTATAGGGTACCTATGTAGCGACCGCCACTAATGCGCCGAGTTCTGAAGGGGAGCGATTCCCACTGAGGAGGAAGGAAGATGTAACCTTCCTCTGAACCAAAGGGAGGATCCTCGACCAGTCGAACCACTGACTGGCCTGCCGTTAGGCCCCGATGGTTCGATGTCTAGAAGTATATATGCTAAGTCTCGAACAAATATCATAAGCACGATTCAGACTAATTCATTCATTCATTAAGAACCATCTTCGAACGAACGATCTTACTTCAAGAGTCGGTCAGTTGACTGGTCGAGAATCCTACCTTTGGTTCGATTCTCCCTTTGTTCGAGGAAGATTACTTTATAATTATCTTCCTCATTTCTATAAACCAGAGTTACAATTTGGTTGTAAAAAAAGAACAACATAACTTCATAAATATGTATAATTTCTCCGTCATAAATGAATAATTTTCCTAATTCCGAATGCTCTTTATAATCGTTTAACGTAATAAAGCTCAATTCCATACTAATAACAAATAATTATATTCTTAACAATACTGCGTAATACGCACAAAAGAGGCATTTCTCGGAATCGTAAATTCCAATATTCCATACTATTTATCACAAGTTTATTAAATGTCTACATAAATCTACAACAAAGCTTTTCAGCGATAGTCCGCTTAATTAAATTGAATTTCAACATATTTGATTGAATATAGAAAATATTAAAATTAAGGGTCTCTAATGAAAGGGTATTTTCGGGTATCTACATAATAAATTCACGTTCGCGGCTTTGATTAATAAAATATTATGAAGGCTTTGGATACATAATGTTCTCTATTATTAGTTCATTATCGGATTATTACTGAAATTTAGTGAAACTTTGATATTAGTACGCTAGCTAGGGTATAATCCGGCCAAGTTACATATGTATTTCAATGTAATTATGTCTTCCTGCATTCAGGACTTTGTTTTTAGCTGACTTTTCAGATGACTAGGTAGTCTGTTAAATTATGATACTCCATACATGAATATGCGTAACGTAACGAATGTGTTGCCGTCTTTAAAAATGGTATACAAATAAAGTTACGACTAATGACATACGAAAAAGGAAAAGGCAGCAGTGACAAAATAAAATGCTGTTCTTTATAGATACTTTTAGATGGGGCAAACGAGCTCAAAAGTGATCTGATGAGTAAGTGACCAGCCAATAAATTCCCATGTTTTAATTTTTATAAAATATATATTATTGAGGATTTTTAATGATAAATTGTTTCTCTGCCAACAAAGTTTTATTTAAGTTAACACATGTGTTCACAAAATTTACAAATTATAAAAATTACACTGTAATCTCACCTGCAAACTAAGAAACGCCATTTAACGTTCACTATTCCCCAACTTTATCCTTTTATTAATGTCTTCAATTAAGTTTTTAGATTAAGAAACATCACAAAGTATTCTATACAATTAAACACGTTCCGCCATTATAAAGCTTATGCGCCCTCTACGCGGAAGAATTTTGAATTTGTTACGTGAAGCGCGGCAAATTCAAAAACAATGAGTTATATCTGTCATTACATTTATAACATAGGGGGTAAATGAGCAGGCAAGCCACCTGATGGAAAGTGGTCATCGCTGCCTATGAACACTCGTAAAGCTTGAAGCTCTGAAGTGGGTTGCCCACCGATGTATAAGACACATATACATTATACATTCCTACATATGACGGCCAATTTTAATTACCGCGAAAACACTACCCCTAGTATTAAAAAAACACTTTTCATACTTTAACATAGTCTAGATACACTAAGACACGTATGACGTCACAGGCAAGAAAGCTATTACTCTCTTACCAAAAGACAAAAGTAAATAAATCAAAGTAATCCCGATTCTGTCTCAAATACGCGAGGCTATTTATTATTCACAGTATGAATTCGCAATGGCTCATTTTAGCCCGAATACTTATAACTCCAAAAATTCCTTCAAGCCTCCATTTGAAATATGATGTTAATCCTCGTTTTATCCTTTCAACGTTTTGGGGTTAAAAAGTATTACTGAGCCGACAGATATGAACTCGTGGTCTTTAAGGCCCCATTTATTAAATAAGAAAGGATTGATTTATTAACTGAAAATTGATAAATAATTTTGTAGTCGCTTAATATGTTTGTGTTCACAGAAAAATACGAAAGAAGCGAGGGATAGGAAATTTTA
The DNA here is from genome assembly GCA_018238005.1 of Eurema mandarina. Lineage (NCBI taxonomy): Eukaryota > Metazoa > Arthropoda > Insecta > Lepidoptera > Pieridae > Eurema > Eurema mandarina. The sequence continues at coordinate 9,180 of DWAJ01003768.1, forward strand.
AATTATTGTAATACTAAGTTTCGCCGCGACACACTTGGTTGTGCAAAATTAAGTACAATACATATTTTTTTGATACTTTCAAAGAATCGTGCCACGAAGAGTTTTCAAAATGTATTTTATTACGTCGCTGGAATTACGTGTGTACCTCCTCTCTCCGCTCTTTTATATCTGGGGCCCTATTATTTTAAATACACTAATACCTGGCTTGTTAATTTATACATAGATTTCCATAATCATTTCATTATAGAAAGTAATATTTAAAATAAACACTGTCTGTTACTCATTTTCGCTTAATAAATAAACCACTTGGGGCCCCGGAAATAAAAAAGGTTACACGAGTCCACACTTAATTCCTGAAACGTAATAAAATACAATTTGGAAACCCTTCGTGGTTATTAACTGAAATTCTTACGGAATATCATAGCACGATAGTCCCTGGACTTAAAATTAATTCTCAAATACATTACTTTTGGTGGATTCGCGAAATTGTTTGGTCCCAAAAGGATTTCATATAAAGCTTGATAACGGCCGATTTTCATTTATCTGTGCGTTTATTGACTCTACCTATTGCTTGTAAAAATTTATTAGGACTTCGAATGGTATACCTAGAACTTAAGGAACATAATGTGGGCTTAAAGGATTAGAACTGGTTTTTTTTTCAACTTTCGTTATATGTCGTAGTGATGAAATAAATAGTAATACATTTCTTTAAAATTAAACGATATAAGTATGAGATAAAATCGGTATATAATTGTACCAAGATTGATGTTAGATGAGAAATTTTATATTCTTAATATATTTTTACTAGTATGTAGTCGGCATTTAAGGATAAGGTAAGTTCTCTCTTCAAGATATTTATTGCATAGCAAATCTAAACAGACGGTTATTGGTTTCGTTCAAAAGCATATAAAAACAAACGTATCAACAAAATTGACTAATCAATAAACCGTATGAATATTAATATATCTCCTACTTAAAATAAACACAATTAATTTAAAAAAACTAACCCAATCTTTAACCTATAACAGACTATATATAACAAGACTTGACAAAATGAATTCACGGTAACGCCCTGAATTTTAATTACGACATTAATTTTATCGTAAAAACATAATTTAGGCATGTATAAAAATTCATACGCATTAGTCCCTATGAATTTTTATAGTCTATATTAATTCATATATATACAACCTTATTGCTTCTTATCTTAGTGTTTATTTTTGTTTAAAAGAGTTTGTTTTTGCAAATTAATTAACAGTTATCTGTTGAAATGGAATCTTGTTATCTTTTTTATTGAAAAATCAATGTTTATTCATGTTTATTAATATTGATTATACTTGATTCTTTTCCACGTAAGCTGTAGGTATTAACTTCTGTTTTAGGTGATCATATTCGTCAATGAATAACTTATTCTAATTACAGTACCTATTCGCGTAATTGATATTTTGTTTTATTTATTAGCAAGCTAAACTTTCTTGGTTCTATTCTTATTACGTTACTACTAAATAAACATTAAAAGCTTCCTCCACCATCAAAAATATAATCGTGTTCGGTTTAGCTGTTATCAAGTTATAGACAATTATAAGATAGCAACCAATAGTTAACAGTATACTATAAATATTGAGATTCTACTTTGCTTTAAAATATCAACTATCAGGGTTTCGTGCTGGTTTTTCTCTGTAGAAACTCCCTTTCGATCCGGTAAGTAAATGATTGTTTTGTACCATGACGATTCGAAAGTGTTACTTTATGTAGCCTTGTTGAATAAAGATATATTCGATTTTGAGAAAAGTCGAGAATCTTGAATAAAAAACGATTATTAATTTTACATAGCAGTAATTAGAGAAAGTTTTCTTTATATGTTTCAACATTTTAATAAGATTGCCTTTTTAATTCCATTATTCTTTATGAAGTTTTATTTAATGTAATTCTACTTAATTGAAGTATAATTATTTTATAGTTTAAAATTGTTATTTTTCGTGTCATTTGCGAGACTAAACAATATTAGAAACTAAACGACAAAATAAACATAGGGCACTTTTTTCGATATTTATTTTATTAATTAAATGCAAGCGAAGCTGCGTGTAGAAGCTAGCTGATTATAAGAAGTAACTGTCACCAAATTGAAATAAAACGTAAAAATGTAAACTTGAGAGTTTGGATGTTTAAATGTTTATTACTCTTTCACGAAAAAACTATTGAATTGATTTTGCTGAAATTTGGCATGCAGATAGTTTAGTCCCTAGATTAACACAAGGGATACTCTATATCCTGGTATTAACCAGGAAACGGGATTTACGCGGGTAAAACCACAAAGCATGTCTAGTAGTGTATAATGAAGAATCGGAGTTTGTTTATCGGTTAAATCGATCAGTAATACTGTACGGTCAGCGCCGAAGGGCTTAATATCATCGGGCTGATAATAAAATTCAATACGAGATGTATTGATATGAGTATTCAATGATTAACTTGCTTTAAGCACGGTTTCACTTACAATATCAAAGGGTTGTTAATGGCATACAAATGATAAGTAATGATTGTATTAAAACTATTTTGGATGCATCAATTTGTTTAGTGATTCATACTGTATACTACATATTATATATGTGTAGGTCGGTCATGTGTAGTATATGTATATACAAGACTATAGATAGGTGCATATACTACACATGGCCGAGTAGAAAAAAGGAGGAGTTTAACTCCACCGTATATATGCTTTATATGTTGCAGCATTGTTCTGAGGATATGTTAGGACCTTTAGATAGTTTAACAAAAATTTGGAAATTATAAGTCCATTTTGAACGTAACAGAATTTCTTTTACTGTACTAGTAGATACTACTATAACATCTTTCACAGAAATCCTTCATCTTCTGCTATACAGAAAGTCTTATGTACCAATTCAGTGGTCGCTGCTTATATAGGCAATATTATGCTTCTTTATTGATATCTTTATTTATATACTGGCTGTTGCCTGCGACTCCGTCCGCGTGGACTTATATCTAAACTTTGAACCCCGGCCTCCTTATAACCCTTTTTTCCAGTTAAAAAGTAGCCTATGTTTTATCTCAGGCTCTAGACGATCTGTGTACAAAATTTAATTACAATCCGTTCGGCGTTTTGGCCGTGAAAGCGTAAAATTATAAAAAGTTTCAACCCCTCGCGCAACCTTTTGGAGGTTGATTAAAAAAAAGTAGCCTATGTCCTTCCCCAAGCTCTAGACTATCTTTGTACTACAACAGACAGACAGAGTTACTTTCGCATTTATAATATTAGTATGGATTTAAACTAGATAGAAACTGATCATCTCCGCTCATAAACCTTGATATATTTCAGAGCTTACAGTGAGCCTTTGATTAATCCGAAATGCTCTTAATTTCCAATACAAGTACCCAACTATTTCAAGACATTGTCCAAAAGTTTAAAGTTTTCTAACAAACGTTGCTAGTATAACGAATTAAAACTCGTATAGGCGAGCGTCGATTCCAGGTTGAGTCGCATCATCTGATGGCAGCTGGCCAGCGGACCATTGCTGAGTTTGAGCTAAATGGAACGATCTAGAAAACTCAATTCGAGTGTCATATAACTTCTAGATTCTAACGACTTGGAAATGTTGAGTTTTGTTTTTGGAAGTAGCGATTTGCTTCGGTTTTGGGTGTATGCAGATACTGTGATTATAAACCATCTTATAGGTATGTGTAAAAACAGTATTAACATTTGTTGTGTAGGTCAAAAGATCTATGTACGCTTTTACCTTTTAAAATACTCAAGCATCTATTAAAACAGACAGGCATTAGCGTATTTCTTTTATACAATGATATCACTAAGAAAAAAGAAAAAATAATGTGTTACTTCTGTCTTATAATTTTAACAATATAATAATTATGCAATATTTCTAAATTTTTAAGAATTAAATTTATTTAATATGTCGATATATTAAGACATTCAATATTAAATAATACCTAGTCTTACCAATATCATTGATTGAATTGTTATTCTCTTTATTATAAAAATGACTAATATTAGATAATTTTATATAATTATTATGTTGTATAGTGTACATAACTATATTATGTTAATATACTTATGTTCATTATACAACCTCCTTCACTTTAAGGAGACAGTTAAAAATAACCTTCTTTCACTTGCTTTCTAACTTAACAATCAATCAACGTATCTGTTAAATGTTAATTCATTTGTTTAATTATTCCTACGCACGTGATGGGATTACTATGATTAAACTAATTGGTCATGATGATAGAATTATTCGATTTAGCTTTGCCATCTAGCTTTGGGACAAGCTTTTTAAAACAAGCGTTAAAAAACTTATCATAGTATAAAAATTACGTTTCGAAGTAAGTATGTGTAGATAATTTATAGAAGATATAAAAAAACACTTTGCGATTTAAACTTTAACATAGCTCTTTAAATACTAATTTCATAATATTACTATAAGCTTTATATAGCTTATTATATATTCATCTAAGAATATCCAAACGTATTCCAGCGATATTAATCTCGAACACTCTGAATTTATTAAATACACATATAAAGATTTATGTATTACTCAATATTTTTTATTAATCATCATATACCCTCCTTCCATCCTAACACCGAATTTAAGCAGATTGTTAATTGACGACCTGGACGTTGCTATGTATGTATAATATAGTATATAGAAAAAAAATCGTAGGTAATTTATCCGTTATCTAGTTGCCATAACACAAGCTCTGATCAACGTGGGACTATATAGCTTTGTGTTAAAATGGGCCAATTTTTTTATATCACACAAACACATACTGTAATACTTCTGCAATTAATATCTGTTTACGTATCTTATAATAATGCATATTATGTTTTCACTAAATAAGTATAGTTGTAATAATTATAATGCTTCTATAATTGACGAATTATTGCTAAATATTGTGTCTGTGG
>DWAJ01003769.1:0-14110 GCA_018238005.1 Eurema mandarina
GATATAATGGAAAATATGGAAAAAACGGGGAAAATTATTCATCTTTGAGGGCTTCCTTTGCGTGCGCTGCGAAAACGGTTCAAGATACAAAAATAATATGTATGAAAGAATTATTCCTCTTTAAATGGTCTAAAAAAAGTCCGCGACAGTATATGTCTAGCTTCTAAGACTCACTAAAACATAATAATAGAAATAGATCCGACGGGGACGAAGTCGCGAGCAACAGCTAGTTATTAATATTGCTTAAACAATTTTTATCTAAAACGAAGACATCACCGCTTAATGCACGACAAATGAAAGCCACTATAACGAACAATTACAGATAATATCAGATCAAAAGAAGTGAATGGGCAGACTAATTGTGAGCTGTGACAGACCTCCTGAAGGTCACCTCGACCCGTCTGACCTCCTGGTTACTCACCTGACACTCTCATCGTATGTAAAACAGTTTGTTTTCATTGCATGTGTCTGTAATTGACTTTGCTTGAGTTGAAATCCTAGCATTAGTCAAGCTTTGAAGTTTGAATGGACACAGCATTTTATACTTATATATATGTGGCTAAATTGCTTCATTTTTTAAACTCGGATTTAAATGCTGGTTTTTTGTTTTAATCTGCCTCAACTAGGTATAAATTGATAAATTAATACATTTATCAATTTCTACCTAGTTTTTTTGGATTGACGTTGTCTGTGTACAAATAATGGCAACAGATCTAATTCTTGATTTCTATAATACTCGTATCATAATTTATTAAACTATCACATGTACTAAATCCCATATTAGATTTTTAATACATTAAGTATAGTGTTATAGGTGCAGACTACAGTTGCATCTGTTTACGCATTATTCTTGCAAGAATAGTTTAGGGCGAGACTAGAAATTATTTTGTATAACCAGCCACTTCTGTAAGGTATATGTTAGCTAATTGTGATTACGTTTGAGAGCATTGTTTTAAAATGTATGCGTTACGAATGCAAGTGACTACAGATTACCATATAAACGCGATGCGAGCCGGTTTGTTGAGCGAAAACTTTGCTTTAATTACATTACTAATGCTTTTATAGTCAGACATTGTGTATTCACTTCTGTTTAATTTGTTGTGTTGAATGAGCTTGTATGATGCGCGGCCCGAAAGGGCGTTTAAATAATGTTTGTAATATGAGCTGTGTTGGTGGAATATAATATTATTATGTCTTTCCTTTTATATGCAATATTATTTCATAGCTATTTTTATGAAAAATATAGTGCAGTCTTAGTCTTATAGTATGATATATACTTACTTATTTTAAGTAGCTGAATATAAATAATTATACTTTTCTTCGTTATTATTTTGTTTATTTAAATTTTATATAAATATGTGATATAAAGTGTTTTTTTAATTATTAACTGGCTTTTATAATTAATATACATTTATATAGCCTTTTTATTATCTATATTAAACCTGTAATTTTTTATTTACAAACCAGGAACTTTTCGTATCAAATTAGAAAAGTGATTTTGAGAGGAAGCGTATATCGATGCTGTAACTCGGCCAACAAAGGGAATGAGAAGTAATGTTTCGTGAATGAATGAGTTCTCAGGAAGATATATTTGTCGCCGTAACTTATTCATGTCCCAATTTTATGGGCAAGTACGGATCGAGTGTAAACAGTTTACCCACGCAACAAGTCGGGGGAGGTCGAACCGTACGACCTTAACGCCTTTATGACCTTTGCTTTTTAATTCAGTACTGTGACGCGCAATATGCTCTACCACAGACAACGAGTGATTCGTTTTATCTTTTTATTTCCAGCCTGTACCGTCGAAGTATAACAGTTGATTAACTCAAAGGAAGCAGTCAGCTTAAGCATAGTTGTGCCAGCAGAAGGCCATAGTTGCGCATACTACCGCTATACATCTACTTACTACGCCTCAAGCTTGCATACAAATAAACAAACAGTAGTACCGTTTGTTGGAGACGAGTGGCAGATGTCGAAGGCACGTCGTTGCGTATAGGGCCGTTCGGCCGGCTGTGTCGGCAAGTCGGCCAGCATCGTGATTTGTTTTGATTCGCGTACCGTTTCCGCTAGTGGCGTGTTTCACTGCGCATTGGAGACTGCCGCGCAGTACGTGGGAAAGGGACGGCAACGACGCATGCGCCAGCAAAACGCGGGAAGTATGTTCTAGAAGCGTTGCATCCTAGCGGCATCGCTTCAGCGCTTTAAGGCCTCATTGTTCCGATGCCTGATTGGTCAGCAGCTTTTCGTTTTAAAAAAGGACGCGGTTATTTTCTTTGCACTGGTGAGTAACGTTATAAAGAATACTTACTTAAATAAGATAACGTAACTCTACGCAATTTGTCTGAGATATTATACCTACATATTTTAAATAGCACATAAGTGTGGATATACCTTATAACCCTTTCTGTTTTATGTATAAAATACATATTATTTTAATGTAAACATACATAAGTACGTACACGGTTTAGGAGCCTTACTATGCGTTTTTGGCCTTTAAAATTGAATAAACAAAAAATAAATACTTGAAAATGCACTTTTGTGAATTATGATAGAATTAAAAGCTTCTCTTTAACTGGAACATAAATATTATTTCAAAATATTTTCTATACAACTACTATTATATCGTAAAAACAAAAAAGATCAAGATATCTCTACCCAAGGTATATTATTTATTTCGAAAGCTCATAGTTTACAGTAATAATATTAATTAATTAATAACTATCTCTTGACATTTACTTCAAATCACAATTAGGCTAAACTTTCACCGCTTAGAGGTAACCGGTTACATTTAATTGCATTTAGAAATCAACAAAAGTACTAACCATTATATTTTAAAATATTTATGGACACATCTAATATATAATCACATTGATGAAAGATTTATCTTTAAATTCATTAACATTAAGAAGTTTTCATAGTAGTTTTTGGTATATATAACGAGAGATGCCATTAAAATCTTTAAAGTATCTTATATCAAACTAGCTGTTGCCTGCGACTCCGTCCGCGTAGACTTTCGCTTCTCCCCTTATCACCCTTTCTTCCAGTTAAAAAATAGCCTATGTCCTTCCCCAGGCTCTAGACTGTCTTGGTACCAAATTTCGTTCTAATCTGTTCAGCAATTTTAGCGTGATGGACAGACAGATAGATAGAATATAAGTATGGAGTAGGGATTATTTGGTGATAAAATAAATATAAACAGCTATAAAAGAACGTGGAAAGAAAATTGAATAAAACTCAATACTAAGGAATCCTAACAATGTTTACAAACAATTTCTTAAAATGATAAAAAGAAGTTACACTTCACGAGCCACAAATATTAGGTCCATTATAACTTTTTCTGTTAAGAAGTTAGAAAAACTTAGTCAAAATTTATTGGCACTTTCAATATTGATGAACATAGCTTTTAATAAAGCTATGATTATATACCTACTGAGAGCCCTAAGGTATATTTTGAGTTTAAATTGTATTATAATGATTTTATAATCTGTTTTACACGAAAAGCAATTTGTCAAAGTCAACCGGTCACAGCTAAGGACTATTTTTAACTCAGCGCAGAAATCTGTCTTGCTACGTATATAAAATGCAGGGAATGAAACCATAACAGAAATAATATAATTTATTGATATTGTCCCGCGGTTTTCTATGCGTATTTCTGAGTTCCCGTCTCAATAGATTGATACAAACATTAACAAACAAAATACTTTAAAAATGCTACCCTAATAATATTAATAAGTAAGTTAACATATATGTTACAAAAGAAAAACGGACCTACTGTCTTTTTCAGTATTTGAATTAAACTTATCTTACGTGCGATATTATTACGTTGATAGAACCACGTATATTTCGAAGAAAAAACTTCGCCTTTAAGAATTAGTTCAGACTTCAGCAACCAAAAAGTCGTTTGACGTGGATTAGCACGATATGATCTACTCATTACAGGCTGTTTCCCTCAAGATGTCGCACTTAGTCGTTTTGCATGACCGAGATCACAGATATTACCCCAATATAAGTGTAGTGGGTCTTTTACGACCCATTCGAGGACCTCTACAGAGATAATTTGCTGGCGTCATAATCGCCCGAGTCTTATTTATGGCACGGCTATGTTCCCTCTGATCCTATCGTACTATAGACGTGCTTGATTATTGATAGGCCTTTCTCGCTTTGTCTTTGATTCTTTATTCATTTTCTTTCTAAAAATAAATTAAGAGAGCAGTAATATTCTTCAGGACGCCGCGCCAGGAGAACTCGTAATTTATTTATATGGGGAAATTGACTTAATATAAAAGCCCGTGTTTGAAAGTATTATCTTATTAGGCTCTTGAAAGTGATTTATTGATATTCTTATGTAAAAAACTTCGCTTCAGTCAAAGTCATGAAAAAAATCTATTGCTTAGTTACCATAACTACAGACAAATATTTTGTTTTGTTTAAAGTTTATAGAGAGTAAAATTAAGTAAGAATACTTATCATTATTTACTCTACTGTTAAGATTAGGTATAATTTGTTTTATTGAAAATGTATAACAATTCATAAGCTACAAAGATAAATATATAAACTCATGTTAGCGCCATATAAACGCGAACGGTGTGAAAGATCTTACTCGAAACAAAAAGTTCGACGCAACTAACGAACTGTGAGGGAAATATTTTCAATAAAATAAATTGTGGTCGAATAAAAAACAGTCGGTTTCCGGTCGGATTGAGCAATGGGCCCGGAGGAAATATTTGGTTTTATTCCTGGATATAACGGCCAGCGATCGGGATGTGAATAATTGAAAATTGCCTCCGTTTTTTTGTCGTGTTTGTTTTCGTGACAATATTTTAATATCACGAAACGTAAAGAAATATTTTTATTTGGCTACTATGTATTACGTACGTAAAGTACAATAACGTTTAATATAATTTATTACGATTCACAAAAATACTTTCATTCATGTCAGGCACAAAATTGTACAATGAATAAGAAAAAAGTAAGTTATTTGAATGATCTCGCTCGATGTATTTCGGCTTACAGGTGTTTCCAATTTCTTTATATTGAGGCTACAAATTCCTAAAATAGATGGAGAAGGTTTTGAAGCCATATAAAAGATTCGTCAAGGAATCTTTAGCTAACTGAAATAATGACTAAATATAGTATAAATAGGCATCGTTCTTAAATAAAAATTATTCTGTGACTTTACATAATTTAATATTGAATCTCACACTTACAAAGATCACAATTTGTTTTTAAATAAGTGTAAACATTCCAGATACGGAACACAACACAGTTATATCTAAATACAAGTACACAATAAATCCAACTGAACCAAAACCACGCTACGCAATTAAATAAACAAACGTACAACGTTTTTAATTCCCCGGCCCAAGACAGTTTTAGGTTAAAGGCTGTATGCCTCTAAAAGTCCATAAAGCGGGAAATACGGCTTCAGTATCGATTCTTGGCGAAGCGATCGTCTTTTTGTGAAACGAACATTAAGTCGGTTTTTCAAAGGTGTTATCTATGGTACCAATTCTGCTTTACAAATCGAAATGTGTAATGATTCAATGTTAGAAAATTTATACGTTAAACTGTATTGAATAAAATTATAAAGTATTTCCAAACTCATATAAAATACTGAAAGCCAAAAATTACGTAGTGATTTTAAATAAAGTCGATTGTCCCCTTGTGTTGTGTACTTCGATATTTAAAACTTCTCAACGGATTTTAGTTTGCGGCTTTTAAAGGCGAATTATATGGTAGATTTAATTATATTATTGGAACCATGGTACGAAAAAAGAACCGTTACTACTTGAAACTAAAATTATTTTTAAATACAAATCTAATATCAAAACGAAGGAAAAATATACAACGTATATTGTGCAATTTAATTTTTAAAATGCACTTTTGGTTCGATGCAAAATGTTATTTGAAAATATCGTATAAACGTAATACATGTAAAACGGAAATGGGTGGAACTGTTTCAATGCCAATATTTGCTACATCGTAAAGCAGTTTTCTTAGTCTACGAATATATTATATTGCAGTCGCGAGATATTTTTAGAATAATATTCGTAGTCTCGGAACGTTATATTAAAATGTATTTTAATGGACCCATTCGTGAAGTAAAATAAAATTGTGTCTTTGTTATTGAGGTTTGTACAAAGAAACGTGCTACATTCAATGCAATATGCATTAAGATATAACATTATGATATTGTTAACTTATATGAAAATTTAGAAGAATATTTTTAGTTTATTATACATATTGAGTTTAACTTCAGAATTAAATTAAAAAATATTATACTCATATGAATTTTGGGATTGCTTAACTTTTAATGTTTACTTTAAAAACATAGGTCTCATTATATTAAATTTCAAATTACAATGAATATCTATATAATGTATAGAATAATCTGTAACAGAAATTCATTTCACTGGTGTTATTAAAATGAAGGTAGATCATAATATCGATAGCTACATTATACAGCAACGTAACAAAATTCATATTGAAGTATTGCGGTGAATCAACTACAGTAATTAAACGGAATGAATGCCTGTAAGTGCTCATTTGTAAACTGAATTCGCACATAAATGTTATAATTATTGTGACCTATCGATGTTATCTGTGCGCGAATGCAATCGAGGGTGACATTTCAATTATTAAATCATTCATATTCGCCAGAAATACGAAGTGAGGATAATGATATTCTCAGTGAATCGTAAACAATGTTGTCTTTCATTTTTAACTTGTACAAATTGCATAATTTATTGCTTTAAAATTTTCCGATATTGTTTTATGTGGTTTTAAAAATAATAATGTTGATATCGAATGAAAAAGCTGTCAGCTATCAGCGATTGAAATCAAAATAATAGTGTATTATTATACGAACATTGTTTCATATTATTATAAATCTATTGGAGGTTAAATTGCAAGCTTGTAGCTATGTACGACAAAATTGAACTTATATTAGAAACTAGCGGACCCGTGCCCACTTCAATGGGCATAATGCCTATGACACTCGGCAATAATGTGGCTTTATATTGGTGAAAGAATTTTTAAAATCGGTTCAGCAGAAGCCGAGAAGTAGTGTAGCCCATACAATTTAACAAACACACAAACTTTACTTCTTTATATATTAGTATAGAAGTATAGATAAGATAATATGTTTGATTGTTTCGCTTTCTTTCTTAAATCTCAATAGAGGTTTGTCATTGCAGTGAAGACTTCTTACCAAGGAAAAACACAGCTAACTTATTTCCTTTAACAACACAGAGATCTGATCAATGTCACTGGTAAAAAATAGCGTCATTTTAAACTTCGATATCAATCAGATGCACATATTCAATCAGTATTCATACCTTCAGTAAATGAACCTTCGAATGTTGTTAAAGTCGGGACAAATGGCTGGTTCACACCAGCGGCGCTGCGATTTATTCATAACGGTAAATTAGCCACGTGTATCCCGGCTTAATGGATAGCGTCCATTGAAAAACTTTACCGAGTATTTTTTATACAAACTTATCACGACATATGCTTTAGGCTATAAAGTAATTTTGTACTCCTGAAATTGTTGATCTTAGAATAAAATATTCATATTCCACGTGTAAGTTACATTTAGAGTTAAGTAAAAAGGATAATAAAGATGATCCCAAGTAGAATTCCTTATTTACCTAGTGGGTTTTTTACACGTACGAAATAGATATGTAAAACTTACAATAAATTGTTCATCATCTCATTTAGTACTGTGTCTATTAAAATGACTGAAAATGATTTTTGGAAATTCGTTACAATTAAAATAACTGAGGTATTTAATTCAGTTATTAATACCAGCTTACATATGCCCCTTATAAATATTATCACTTATAAAAGTTTCAACAAATTGTATAAAGAAAATATTGTTAACAGTAAGATTCTCCTGCAAAAGTACGTACAACCAAAACCCATCAGAAACTCTAAACGAACCGTATCAAAATAGCGTTACAGTTTATAACGCCATAAAAATGCTCGGTTCGAAACAAAATATAGGTATGATCGTAAATTTGCATCGAGAACACGTTATATTATTGTGCGAGATAACATATTGTCTTGTATAAGCCAGCAATGATTCTTGCGACGTATGAGCAGTCGATTCTGTCGTACATCTATCTACCAATTTATGTTTCTATTTTACGATTTTCGTTTGCTAAATTGCAAATCATATTCTAAACTTTGGGTGTGCGTTATCCATACTAATATTATAAATGTGAAAGTTACTCTGTCTGTATTTCCATCACGATTAAACTTAAACTACTAAATGGATTAGAACGCAATTTTGTACACAGATGGTTTAGAGCCTGAGAAAGAACATAGGCTACTTTTTAACTGGAAAAAAGGGTTAATAGGGTGGCAAGGGGTCAAAGTTTATATAAGCTAGCTAAGCTAAGTTAGCTTTTTCACTCGACATTTTTTTTAACTGTTTACTGAAAAATTTTCGATCTCTATTTCCGTCCAGTTAACCTATTTTCATTGTTATATTAGGTAGCATGTGCTTTCTCAAGCTTTTTTATTAATACCGGTTGTGTGGTTTCGGCGTTAGACAGATAAACAATCACAGTATACGTTATTAAGTTTTATATTTTGATCTTGAAATTTGATTAATCCGTCATTCTTTATCGTCAATAAGAAATTTAAACAAAAAAAAAACATTAATTTTTATCGAAACTAAATGAATTATCCAATTCACTAAATTAATTAAACATTATTTAACACTGTAAATATGTAATTGTATATTTCCGTATCGCGTTAATACCGGAGATTTACGTAATCTCCATTGAAATTAAATCAGTCAAAGCATGTCGTGAGATATTGACAGTACAGTGATCCGTTGTCAGAGTGCGGTGTGGGATACACAAACAGATCCGGGATTACCAGCTAATGTATTAGACGCGAAACAGTTAAATTATTGGAGCACGGGACTATAGAAAATAGGATACTGTTTGTTACGCTTTCTCGCAAAGACTATTGGACCGATCACATATAATTTGGTACATATAAATTTGGAGGTATTAGAATAAACATAAGCTATAAGGAATATTTTTAATGCGAGCGAAGCCGCGGGTACAAACTCCAAATGATGATGGGCAAATGTAAGGTTCAATTACTGACTAATTAATTATCACAGATTACCTTTATCCAATTATATATTAAACTAAGTATAATAATATGTGCTAAATAATAAAAAAGCAATATCAAAGAAATTCATATCTCGTCTTTTTTGCTTCACTGGGTGTTGAACTCAACATTTTTAAAAGCAGACGTGCAAAGAGCAAAAGAAAATGTAATAATGAATAGGGACTTAAAAACGAATCACCACAATCAAAGAGAAGATGAAAGGAACGCTGAAACAACAGAGAATTAAGTCTAATTATGTTAGAAAACAATCTCGGTTTAATAAAATAAAAAGATTTTCAATTCAATTTGACATTTACGTTCATCTCCTGATTATCTTGAAACGACGGCTGTGTATAATTGAAAAATAATGTCTTGAATTGTTTTAAATAAGTGGTAAGCAATTAAATATTCTTTGATTTTATGTACTTAAAAATAAATTAATTATTATCGATATTAGTTAGAATTCGCATTGTCAATACAAACTTCAAACTATGCTAAATAACATTTATTAATTCTTACCGAATTTCTATATGCAAACAATGTTTTTAAAAATTCCGTTATTAATGTTCGTAAAATATTAACTAGATAAAGTGTTCTTTTAAAATAAAAGTGGCATATATAAAACAGACAATTAAAGTATGTATATAAGTATTACGTTTTCGGTATAATTAACACATCGTATATCAAAATAACAGCCTTATAATTGCGGACGCGTTGATAAGGGGGCATCTGAAACACTGTGTTTTGAATTATAGTCATTTAAATATATTTGACTGAATGTATTAAGGTATCAAAGCATTAACCGAATACCTAGAGTACCACCTACACGTTATTCACGAAACTACTGAACACATACAACATTGATACTCATTATATTATGATGTATTACAACAGCTGCCTCTTAATTATATCATCATATTGTCGTTTATTAAAGATTTATTTAGAAGGAAAGGAACGCGGAAATAAGAACGTCGTGTGAAGGCGTGGAAAGGGGAAATAATCTGTCTTATTTGCAAGCTATAAACAAAAGACAAACGAAATCATGAAAATGAATACACGTTTCCATGCAATAATCCTTTGCGATCACGAATGAGCCCGTGTTATGGCGTTTCCTCAATAATTCGTCCTTGTGTCAGGCGCCGACAAGTGTTTTGACGTCTCATAGCCGAACGATTTACTTATTTCTCTACTACATTTTCCTGGTTTCATTGACAGCCGCGTAAGTACTTAGATTTATTACTAATTATGTGCTCCAATATGTGTATGAAAAATGTTTTTTCTGTATTGCTGACTAGCAATGATTATTTAGGATTAATTAACTTTGATTAAGCTAATTATGACCATAAGTCTTACTAATACATAGTGTAGGAAGGAAATTTAGTTACATGCTTATATTCCAAAATTCCTACTTATTAAAAAATATATTCCTATGAGGAATAATTACTATATAATATAATGTTTCCATTATACTTTTCATTCGCTTGCATTATTCCGTTTTGCTTGTATTCTTACCATTTTCTTACCATTTTCCTGTAATAAAGGTTATCTTAAAGGTTAACTTTTATACTGTTTTTCTTGTGCAACTCGTTTACTGTAATCTATACAATCTTTCAGTGTTGGTACCTTATTAGTATCGGCTTTTTCTCTCAAATAACTGAACAAAACGAATTCTCGAAAACTCGTCAAATTTAAAATCACTCTTATAATTAAAATGTTAAGTATAAATACTAAACCTTCTAACATATTAGAGCATATTTTTACTACGTTCAGTGTAAATGTGAAGCTCCATACAAAAGCTTATGGAACGTGAAAATGGGTTTCTTATCATCACGCTGACCCTTATGCAGGTCAAAGGTCCGACGTATAGCAATAACAGAGTTTTGCATCGATATTGGATCACTGTTGGCTATTGATAAATACGCGTCACTTTCATTGTGTTATTGTAGACAAATGTGCTAGTCGGCAATTAATGTTTGCGGTTTTCCTTTTCGTTTGTTACGGAATTAATAGCATTCATATTATTGGATAACGATTCCTCGACAGTATATCTTTTATTCAATAAATTGTTGTATAGGATTTTTCTTTACGTCTAGATTTTTAGCTCTCAAAATTCTGACTATGAAGTATCGAATTAACTGAGACAATACTGAATAATATTATGTGTATATAATATAATCGCTAAATAATTGTTCATACAGAACTCTTCGTCCATACAAACTTTAAGAGTTCGTTAAGAGCTCCATGTTCACTACAAGTCTAACTACTTAAAGTGAGACCGTACGTCGAACTGTAGACATCTCGAACTCAAGTAACAGCCGATTTGGTACAAAAGAATCCGTCTCTAATGAGAGCGTTACAGCTAAGCCGCTAAGCCTCTCTTCAGAGGGGAATGGGAGCAAATCGGCCCACATTAAAAGAATTTGAAATTGTACTCTTCTTTTCTTTATTCATCAATTCATTTTAAAAATGTATGATGATTGAAGTCTATATCTTAACGTGTTAACAGAATTATCGTTATATTTACAAATGGTTTATTGTTATTATATCCCGTAATAAAGTTGTTTGACAAACTACCCTTATCTCGATCATAGAGCGAGAAATTTATTCGTGGATGATATCGTATCATCCACTATTAAATTTCACTATCATTCATAGCTCTACCCAATCTGTCTAAAGGCGAAATAATATAAGACAAGATCGTCTCGCCCTAATATTAGAAAAACTTGAATGTTAACTAATAAAACCAAGCAGTTTACTTCTCAAGCCACTACACTAATATCACGTCTTTTCTTCGTTACGTAATGCGATTCAAGCCGCTTCTTGAGTCATTGTATAATATAATATAATAAACAATATAACAGAGCTTAGTGGTGGCAGAGCACATATTTTATTAGAGGTAACCGCGGCAAACGCTGTTTACCGACTATCAAATATTTATGCTCGCTGGCGCGGATGCAGTCTGTAGTCAACAATCATATTTTTGTTGAAAATCTCCTCGCATGAGATTATTTATTATATCTGTTTAAGTCAGCTCGGTGCGATCGCAATCAGTTTCATTTAAGCGATCGTTTTGTACAAATATGACACAATATACAATTAAGGACATGTGGTTTATGGTTGAAATAAATCATTGTAGGAAATAATTGTGTGATAAGATTTTTTTTAACTTACTTTATATTAAAAGGAAGAAAGTTAGTTTGTTTTTTACAGTAAAATTCTTAAATACTTTAATGGGCTGTTATTCATATCTTTTAAATTATAATAAGAGTCAAAAGAATTCAAGTCAAATGATGCCCTGTAGATAGTTCATTTATTTAATACGATGTACTTAACACAATGAATCTAGGAGATGCTCTTTGTAAAAATCCAGTGGTGTAGATCCTTTGTTCAATATTCGCAAGCATCCAATTACTGTCAGAACACCGGTATTGTTATCATTGGATCACTAAAGCAATTAGTTTATGCACTTGGGCTTGTCGGGACATTGGGATGTGTTTAATTTGTGATTTCAGCTTAATATTGACACATTTTATACTTACAATTACAATTAAAGAATTAACA
The DNA here is from genome assembly GCA_018238005.1 of Eurema mandarina. NCBI lineage: Eukaryota > Metazoa > Arthropoda > Insecta > Lepidoptera > Pieridae > Eurema > Eurema mandarina. The sequence goes on from DWAJ01003769.1 coordinate 12,691, forward strand.
TAATATATGTATTAAACTTTCATATAAGATTAATTATTATAACACTGCGTATAGAAAAAATATTCAAACATTCTAAATAAATAAAATAAATTAAATATTAAATGTGCCTTAGCAAATTATACGAAAATTTAAATAATTATAATATTAAATGCGATTCGTTCGCAAATATATATGCTTTATGTTTGCGAAGCCGTCTGCAAATTAGAGGCATTACGATTTTAAGTTAAAATAAGACAGAAACAAAGCCTTGAATAAAATATCGCGAGACTTATTACAAAGGCAATATTATGTTACGCGAACTGAATTTATATTCACTCGTTAAATGTCACCGTTTGCGAAAATTACTATTTCGTGTTAACGAATGGTGTTTTAGATGAGACTTTTAAAATCATTTTCATTAATAACTTACGGTTAATTTAATAATGAGTTAGTGACAAATGTTAAGCTATAAATAATATTAATGAATCAATGTTTGCAAAACTTGACACGGGTATAATACGGAATTTTGAACTACACAAAACTAAAAGTACCTACACGTTATAAATATTATAAAGTTTGAGTTTGTTTTGTTATAACAAATCATGTGCGTAATACATCACATTAAATAAGAAATAGCGTTAACTATAAGCACTGCAGTCTTTTATTTACTTTAAGTTAAAATTGTATATAATAATTCTACTTATTATCAATAAAGATACTAGCAATCTCAACATTTCCCAATTGCAAATATCAAAAATGTATTTTTTGAGTAGTATATCTGTAGTACGTGAACTTCACTAAAGCTCACGAACCGCTTCTGCAACAGTAACATTCTTAATTCTCTGCTTTCATAGTAATTTGGATCACGGCGATCCCTTTGTGTTATGAGATTTTCAAGTTACGTTACTCTTTTTTAAACCGAACAACAGCGAGCATTGTTACTGAATACAAAAGTAGGAAAAATACATCTATTCTTGATAAGCTGCGTTTTTGTGATTTAAATAATCCTTTAAAAGTAGATATAGTTGTGTCGCGATACAATGCGATTATGTTAAATAAATATTTGCGCTTTAACGAGCGTCGTATGTACCTTCGTATTTCTATTTAGATACGACAACGTTACTGACCTCATCATATGTATTGCTCACATTAAGTATATAGAGATTTTATATACCTACTTTTAGGAACTTCTTCATAAGAGTGGATATGAAATAAAAATACCTCATAAAAATATTACTTTCTTACAGATATAGTTCTTGAAGTAATGTGATTACACTTGAGCGTTTAACAAGCGTTTAAAACTTAACCCGAGAAGAGATTCATCTACATAAAAACCCATTATTCATTTATGACTTTACACTTTTATCTTTTAAATAATTGAGAATTGATTTTAAAATTTAAATGCGCCGCTTATAACGTTGAAGTCGGTGAAAAGTGATTT
>DWAJ01003770.1:0-14110 GCA_018238005.1 Eurema mandarina
TCGCTTGATCTGACAAAAAACCGTTCGCCCTACGCCTAGTTCCAGTACTGGGCGCTTAAAATTGTAAGTTTATGACATTTTTGAGCTCAAAATATAATGTGTGTGATATTTTGACCTCGCTGAGTGCAAAAAATAATAATTCTATGCATTTGAGATCTCCCAGCTCAAGTCTGGTGGAAGTTTCATAGAACACTATTTGTGGAATTTTCAAAACCGTAATAACTTTTGAATGGATCAACCAATTTTTACGCGGATGGCGGCATTCGACGCAGTTTTATTATTCTCATAAATGATTTTGAAGTTTTAATTGATCGACAAAAGATTTCGGAGTAATCCTAAAAAAGACCTTTTCAGGTTTCTTTTCTTCACGATATCTCTCGAACGAATTAACCAATTTTGACCAGCTTGGTTTCGATCGACGTGGCTTTTTAAGCTTAAGAGCAGATTTGTTTTTGAAGTTAATCGACAAAGCCGTTTAAAGTTATTCCAAAAAAACACTTTCAAAAAGGAAACTCTTATTACTTTTTTTAAATTTTTCAAAAAAATAGAGTAGGGACGGATAGAGAGAGTAATAGATAGGGAAAGAGTGAGAGAGGAATAAAAACTCAGACAATAAAATATAGGCATCCCGTAGCTGCACGCATTTAACTTTATCGACGATTTTTTTTATTGCTGAAATCGTCTTGCGGAAATCGTCAGATTATATGTTTTTCGTTATACTGAGATTATTTACTACGAAATAAAAAAAAATTAGCCACGCTCAAGAATGTCGGATGATCATTTTTTTTACTAATCTGATCCTGTAACCTACACGCGCGGCACTACATACGGGGCTCATATTATTTGGTGGAGGTACTTAAAAGGGTACAAGGAATCCCCCTGTATATTAATCCGACGCGCCTCTCAAAGCCACAGAATCACTTTATAACAATTAACGTAAGTTCTCATATCTGTTTAAAAAAGGACCAACAAGGGTAAGGTAATAAAATAAAACCAACAAACACACATTACCTATATTTTATTGAATGAACCATGATAAAAATGATCATTTCATCCCTATAACTATTTAAGTCACCTTAACCTAAAAACAATAAATAAATTTGCGCCGTTATATAGGAATCTGATCTCACTAACCGTTACATTATTTCTAAAAGGAATGACTACGTTTCTAGTGCATTATTTAATCTTCACAGAATCATATTATATATAATAGATATGTTATACACCTACAATCAACTGAAAATTGTTTTCTATCTTTTAACACTTCAAGTCAAAACGATAGAAAAGAGATAATAAAACCTTCAAGAAAAAAAGACTTTTGTCAGTTGCGCGTAAGTGCAAATAAACAGAAGACCGGCCGTCCTAAAGATAAGACGTCCTAATTAGGATGTTTTTGCGTCTTCAACATGTTGCGCTATAACATATCTATTTAATATAATACCATTGCTTCACAATTTACAATACTTCGCGTATTGTCTTTGTCAAATGCGTTAACTTCATCAGTGCTGGATTTCTATTTTAAAACTATACTATCATAAACTGGCCAAAAGTCTAATATGTATTTGAATAACAAATTATAAAAACAATTTAATTGAAATTTTTTATGTAAGTAAGTATTTTAATGATTACTAATAGAACATTTAGTAATCATGTTAAACTTCCAAGGCAACTAAATACAACGATTAATATTGTCATGTATTACTAGTAAATAGTGTAATAAGTAATTTCTTAACATATTAGTTCATATTATATTATGTAATATGAACTAATAGACAATAGAAAATATACAAAAATAATATTCCATAGACAATCACTAAAACACTGGTAATTACACTGGAATGGGAGTTTATACTATCTACTTCACAATATACTTGCCATCTTTTAAAAATTTTTATTTGCCAATTCTAATAATTTGTACCTCGTTACAGGAAAGTGACATAACAATTTTAAAATTACATAGAATTTATTTCGACGATTCAATTTTTCAAAATTATTGTACCTGTTACGACTTAAAAATTAAAATAAATATAACCCACATCTAATAATTTAAAACACCCACAGTTAAGTAAATAACTAAAAGTTAAATGCTATAAGTAAAATAATAATTTTATATCTAATAAAAAGGTACTATATTTGAGAATCATTAGTCAAAATGAAGATTGTCATTTGGTTAAAAATAATTTAAAAAACATATGGTAGGAACATATTAAACAAATTTAAGGTGTTTTTAGAAGTCGGGAAATACCCTTATTTCTAATTCATTTATCTATTTAGAACTATTATTAAGTACTATAAGGCAACATTATATTAAGCTCCTAATATCTAGCTAATATATTATTTTGGAGTAAAGGAACAAGAAATTTATTTAAAGCATCTAGAAATAGGCATCTTGACAATATTTTCAGTTTTTCAAAACATCAATTTGACAATTCAATCGAAATTTATAATTTTACCAACGTATTTTTGATATGTTTGACATTGAATTACTTTAAAGTGACGCAATAAAACGCGGGAATTAATGTCATTTCAGAATTCAGTGTTAGGCGTATAATTATGACGTCATAGGCGCCGTCGATAAAATTTTTTTCAATTATATAAAAAAAATGATTAAATAAGCTATGTATTCTCCTTTCATTCACAATACAAAAAAAATTATCAAATAATAATAAAAATTATCAATAATAAACAATTTTTTGTAACATTGTCAAAAAGCCTATTCTTGTTATCTACATTTGTATAGGAAATAAAAATAATAAAATACATAGTTATGCGTTTGAAGAGAGATAATTATTAGAGATACAGTACTTTTCTAAGTCATCACCTAAATATTAATTATGGATAGGACATTTAAAACACTTTGTTTAATTATAATTAATCTAAGGACTTGCTGATTTTTTATTTTTTTCTGTTGTTTTAAGTTTTGTTATAACATAGAGTAGTAAGCGTTGAGAGATTTCCGCTTTAAAATTATTTTGTAGTAAAATTTTATTATACCTATTAATAAATTAATATTCTATGTTAAAAATAATGTTAATTGTATCCCATCAGGAGAAACAAAAACGAAAATATTATTTAATCACTCCTACCGTGTAATTAATGTTTAAGAAATGGCGGTAAAAGGAATATGAGATTGCGAGGGAGGGAAAAAGGTAGTTGCGAGGAGTTACTCGTCATCCATTGCGTTTTTGAGTTCCATCGCCAGCTTGTAGCCGAGCTCGGGCCGCCGGTCGCGGCCTTCCACCATTGCTAGCACCTGTTTCATATAAGAAAATAATTAACATGTAGTGTGTAGGGTAAAACGTGAAGTGTGTAGTGTGTAGCGTGTAGCTAGTACCGTGTAGCGTGTGTCTCGAAGCGCATACCTCGCGCGAGTGCACGACGAGCCCGTGCTGCTGGCGCACGTGGCGGTGTGTAGCGTGTAGCTTGTACCGTGTAGCGTGTGTCTCGTAGCGCATACCTCGCGCGAGTGCACGACGAGCCCGTGCTGCTGGCGCACGTGGCGGTGTGTAGCGTGTAGCTAGTACCGTGTAGCGTGTGTCTCGTAGCGCATACCTCGCGCGAGTGCACGACGAGCCCGTGCTGCTGGCGCACGGCGGCGCGGGTGCGCTGCATGTCGGCGAGCTCGACGCCGCGGCACGCGTCCTCCACCAGCACCGCGCGGTACCCGATCGACAGCGCGTCCACTATTGTCGCGCCTGCAACACAACAACACCTGCTATAACACCACCTTTTGAAACACAGTTCCTTATCGCGCGTTGCGTGCCGGGTCTAGACGGGAAAAATTGAAACCAAAAGTTGTACAGACACTTTTTGCTATATCTGTCTTATGTCGTCGGTCTGTCTTTTTCTCTCTCTTTCTTTCATAGAAAGCAAGCCAGTTATTTTTGTTTCGTTACGAACCTACGTTCGAGTCAGAAGGATCCTCATCCTAATCCTAAACATTTTATATCTAATCATAAAATCATAAAATTGCACTATTTTATTTTATTAATATAATATAATTAACCTAAATTCAAGGACATTCTCAAATACTGGCAACACACCTAAAGTTCGCAGACCTCTATGTTCGCTATCAGCTGATTCATAACTCGCTGAGAATTCTTTTTTCGCCTCAAAGACGTAGACCGCGTTCACACGTTTCGGTGTAGCCCCGCAGGTGTTGCAACTTTACGCATTTTAATTTTTTGTCAAAAAAGTTAGTCATTTACGTAACAATAGTAAAATAAGGATCTACTCCCGGTATACTCGTATATTAACAGATTCACGGATCGGATTCCAGTTCTAGAACACCCTATATAAGACATATTTTGATAAAGGGCAAACATTGAATGCTCTACTAACCCACACACACGTCGTACGCGATCCCGCAGATGTAGATGTCGGTGGCGCCGCGCGCGCGCAGCTGCGCCGACAGGCTCGTCTCCGCGAGCTTCTTGTTGTCCCAGAACACCGAGTACGAGTCCACCTCGGGGTTGGTGCCTTTGTACACCTTTATACCGCTCTCCACCACCTGGGATTTCATCTATCTGGTTAAATTGACCGCATCTCGTAAGAGATTTCATTGGTAGCTTCCTTTTTTGTCATTGATCTATTCGTTTACGCATCTTTTAAAAGCCAGAGACGCGAAATTTGGTCTATATTAAGCTAAATGGTTAAACTATCGGCATCTCGTTAGAGATTTCATTACCAATTTACCATATTTATTTTTTATTAACTTTTTACTTAAACCCATTTCATTGCTAGAAACGCATTATCGAGCCAGGTTTAGCTGACGGCTAAACCACTATAGTATCATCTATAGATCTGACTTTATCGGATGAAAATCTTTTCAAACTATTTAAATTTTTTTGTATTTATGAAGAAAAACATTATACTAATAACTATCAGTTATAAAACACTTTGTATTGTTACATGTTGATGCAATACGTAAATGATTATTATAATTATTATATATCATACCTTCAAGTCCTTATGTAGCTCAGCTCCCCAGGAGTCCTGGACGCAGTGTCGCGGCCACAACCGTTGCTTCATGGGGGGTGGACCAGCGAACACCACTGTGTCGTAGGCTTGTGCCTTATCTGCTGATACCTATACAATTATATAGCTTAATTTTACTTCAGCGATACAGGTACGCTCCAGGATCACTAGCAGCATCAATAAGCTGCTAGCGTTCTTTAATGAGTTGGAGTAGATCGGGTGAAATGCCCTTCCTCACGCAAATCCGCGCCTTGACGTGGAGTTGCGGACATGAGCCCGTGATGCCATACCATGGCTTAACTTATTTATATAATGATGTTCCTTTCATTCATCACGAGACTTAATGACAATCTCTAACGAGATGTCTTCATTTTGGACTTAGTGTGAGGCAACAAAGATTTGCGTAGTGATTTTTATGATCCTTTTTAATTGAGAGTAGTTTCAGCTTAACACGTTAAACACATCTCTGACAAGATGAGATTATTAAACGACTTATCGCAACCGGTATCGCATCTTCGGGCTTCGGGTCGGTATATAACTTTTCTATGATAGCCTTTCATGACCATGTAGGCTTTTTGACATTACACTCATATAAATATTTACAGGAAAGGCATAGCTCGATAAGATACGAACATTTAATCTATATAATTCTTTTAGAAGTATAACTTCAGATGGTATCTAAAGAGATTTACGAAGCCATTAATCAGCGCCAAATATCTTGAACATTCGCATTACATTTTAACGGAAAAGTTTTGAAAAACTGAAAAATCTTCCATCACATCGATAACCTGAACGAGTGTCTGAACGCAATTCTATTGTTCAATAAGCAGTCCTTATTAATATTAATTGTTATCGTGAACGGGTTTCCAACATTCAGTTCAAGTACGGTTATTATAGATAGGATTGCCGTGACGCACGTGGTTAAGTAATTACCTAGGTTTAGATAAGGTTTTTTTATTGTTAATCGGGAAATTGGAATTAAATTTAATACATTAATTCTTTCAAGCCATTTGCACTAAACTATGGTCAAGGGGATACTATGATTGTCAATTGGCGATGAACACTTTCCATCAGGTGGCTCGCCTGCTCGTTTGCCCCCTATGTTATAAAAATAAATATATGAGTATAAGGGCTTCGCAGGTCTACAATACAAGCTGTCTTAGTGTAGTTCGGTCTTTGGCAGATCACACATTATCTGAACTGTACTTGTAATTAATCTATTTTAAGGTAAAAAGAAAATAAATATTTCAGGATATTTATACATATCTAGTTCTATGCTAAGCAGAGCTTGAGTTATGGCAAGTAAGTAACGGACAAATTACATATACAACTTTTCTTTTGTAAATACATACATACAATATATAGCAACACCCAGAGCATAGAAAAATACAAATGTAAATTACAAATATATTTGTCCAGTATGGGAATCGAACCCACGACCCATCGCGTAAAAAGTAGTTGTGCTACCACTCCGCCTAGCGGTCGTCTGTCAATGTAATGGATAATTGTGAAAAAGAAAAAAGTTATTATTATGTATGGATTTAGTTTTCGGAGTCAAGTCTCGTCTCTGTTTTATAGGTCTTATGTCTGTAAACCAACGGAGGGTACAGACTACAGACTACAAAGGACGTTACTTAAGCATGAGTGTTTTAATAGTTACCGGACTGGAAGGATCCAATTCCCTGAGGTGCACGTTGTCGATGAAGCTCACGTGGTCGGGAGGGTGCCAGTCCAGAGAATAGAACACGCAGTCGAAAGGCACTGACTCCAGCAACCTGTTTATAGGTTCCACTACCTGAAAAAACATTATTCGGAGTCATCCACAAAGTTCGCTAGACTAATTTTTAATTTAAATTTCCTATTAACGTTTAGTCTCCAATGCAGTGCTACCTGGAACTTTGCTATAAAGCCCAACTCGGGGCAGGGGTGCACTACACCGACGCTCCCCACTTTGAGTCATCAGATGTTAAGACTCATATATCATATATAAGAGCCCAGTAATAATAGTATAGAACAAAGTCCCTTTTTCTGTCCCTATATCCCTACATATGCTTAGTCTTTAAAACTACGCAACCAATTCTCAAAACTCATGCGGTTTTTTATTAGTTAGAGTGATTCAAGAAGAAAGTTTATAAGTACTTATAATATATGCAAGCGAAGCCGGGTCGCTAGTTTTATGATATTTTTTACTACACGGGGTGTAAAATACTCATCTCGAAAATTTGGAGGATGCATTCGTACAATTATTCTAAACTAGCTATCGCCTGCGACTTCGTCCGCGTTGCCGTAGTTTTTCGTAAAAACTGTTCGACTGTTCGTTGTAGCTGGTTGACCGCTCGCTATCAATGCAACAAGATCCAATGTTATTTTCTTGTTATGAAGGGTTTCTCTTTAGTATGACATCTCGTCTCTTGTAATTTTGCATTTAGAATGAATTGAATTTGAATTCAGAAATCAAGAACGTAACGCAAACGCTATTTTGAAAACAACGAAAAAAATCTCTTCCCTTTCGTTGTATAATCTACATAATTCATATTAGAATTTATACGAGTTCTTTAAATAAGAACTACATTATTTGTAAATACTTCATATAATATAATCAATGTTAACTCGAAAAATGTCTATAAACACGAGAGAAGCCGCAAGACACAACTAGTAAGTAGACTATGTGTTTATTTCTTTCTTATTAAGGTTGCAAATTTTAAGGTCAAAAAATTCCACAGGACATATCACTCCAACTACATCACTTGAGGTCACCTTCTTCAAAAGCCTTCGTGAGAACAGGTGTTGCACTTTTTTTGTTGAAACTTTATTAGTCGATCGGTAAAGTGACCTGTTATCTCGAGTCTCGCAATATTGACCACATTCCTATTACCATATTATAATGAGGCGTAATTAATGTTATGTTACCTACAATTTCAGAATGGCAACGTATAGCAAAAGATAGAAACAAGTGGAAAGCCTTAGAGGAGGCCTTTGTCGAAAGACAAGCTGTAAAAAGGGGATATATCTCCCCGATTACCGAATTAGATATTTAGTTTAAATTGAATGTAGTTTAATCTATTTATCTTATCTCATGTAAAATGAAAGAACATGTAAAATGAAGGAACATTAAAAATTTACAGCATTAAAGGCTTATTTTATTTTTTTATTTACCTTAAATTTCACAAAGTTTAGGATAATTCCTGTTAACAAATACTTCAATATCTAGTAGTAGTAGTGCCTTTAATTACGGTTAGTACTGTTCCAGAGAATGACGCGTTCAAACAAACGTTTTAAATAGTTTGCTCCCAAGCTTCAAAAGAAGACATCTCCAGAAAGGTTTAACTTATTTAAAAAAAGAGAAACTTGCTCAAAAATTTGGCATTATAGTAAATCATATCAGAGTATAGAATACTTTGATCCCGCATTGCCCGAAATCAAAAATTACTAGATTAAAACCGCAGGGCACTACCTGTAATAGCTAAATAAAGCAAAAAAAAATCTCGACCGCTTATCGTGTCCTTTGTGCCATTGGTAAATAACCTTTGTATAACTTGGTACCTAATACAAAATAAAATAAGAATGAAAAAGGTCTTTTATATTGGTCATAAAATAAATATGTATATCGAAAGCATCAAGCTTTTGAGACTATATTGAAATGGATAACGAATAACGATGGAATTTGCCGCGTAGTTGTGGATTAGCACCTATTGTAATATAAAATGCTTTTTATCCCGGAACGTCGACGTGAGTTTCCCTACCCCTTTTTTTACGGGGGGAAATCCTCTTACGGATACCGCGTCCTCCTCGGGGAAGAAGGAGGCGGTTATGTCGGACTCGCCAGAAGGGCCCTACCGACTAAAACCCGTGTGTTCCGTCGCGCACCCTTTCGGGGGGCGGACCTGCTGAGGACGCACTACCCCTCTTTTAACCTATCTGTATAACAAATCTATTTTAAAGGTCGGCAATGTGAGGCAGTTAGCTACGACTGTTCATGGTCGGAGGTGGTAATTTACCACCAGGCGGAGCTCCTGCTTAGGTACCCACCATCTTAACAAAAATATAATCGAAATGAAAACCTCCTTTTTGGAAGGCGGATGATATTCACAATAAGCAGGAAGCTACGCCATTGTATCAATATATCGAACGTTTTTTGGGTCTGCTTTGTATTCATACCCCAATGGAATTGAAAACTAATGAATAATCCGCTATAAATCAGCCTTTCAGGCTTCGACCTTGACTCGAATATTGAACATGGGTGTATTTCGTACCTATTCATATTTTTTCGATAACATGAGGAAATTACGGCGGAATTAAATTCATAAGGAAAGTCCTAATGAATTTTGTTACATATTATTTTATTTTAATACTCCTATGACATTACTAAATAGTAACATCAAATTTATACACGTCTTGCTCATATAAAATTATAATCTAAAGAAAACTATTGATACAATTACTCAATATTGATTTATAACTACAAAAAATTTGAATAGGACTTGGCTTTTATGAGAGCTGAAAACTCTAAAAGGTATCAAAAGATTTCAAAACGATGGACTGCATCGAGAGACTTGGCATTTTTACATTTAATGTTTTACGTGGGATATCTTTGTATTGCAATGAACTTTCACAGTAAGTTGAATAATATTAAAACATTTACAACTCCTCAAGCCAATTAAACATTAAACGTAATTAAAGCTACCAATCAAACAGCCCTTCAACACCACCCAATCAGGGCGCAATCCAAAAATAAATCTTGTTCCGATTCAAATCGGCGCGTATCCGTGCCTGGTACAATTAATCGCCAACTGTCAAAGTCAAGCCGCCAGCTCTTGGCGCCAACCGCCATTGTTACATGTTCATTCGCGACAAACCGTTCAAATTTGATTAGGGAAATTAGCTGAGTAAAACTGTTTGGTAACTTTGTTTGAATTTCGAATTAAATGGTTGTCAAATGTCAATGTCATGTTTTATAAAAGTTAACCTTAAACTTGACTTTTGATTTTTTATTTTTAATCATTTAATCAATTTTGATCGTGTTCAAAATTTATCATTAATTATTTTAAATTAGAAGTTCTAGAAACATTCTATTTTTATGTTAGTATATAAGGTTTAGATCTTCAAACTGAAATATTAGCAACATTATTTATCTTTCACTTTACTGTGAACTGAATTGTATCGCAGATTAAGTGATCGCTTTTATTCAAGCTTTTTTTCATATAAAAAAGCTCATATCAATCACAAATCATTTCACTGTCTTTACTTATGTAAAATAATTCATACAAGGGATCAGACGCAAAGATTTCCTCTATACCTAACCTCCCTAGCTATATATATCTCTTAATATAAATTGAATGAAACGCAACTCAACAGTAAACATTACTCACATTTAAACTGTCGAATAGAAAAACCTCCTTTTTAACGGTTAAAATGAAATTAATTTTGTAATTCTTCATAATGATAATTTTATTGCAACTTTATAATGATAATTATATAATTATCACTATAAAGTTGCAGATTTGATTATAGTCAAATTAATTCAAACAATAAGATAAAGCTAAAATTGTATTCTTCTTAATCGCGATGATTATAGCAGTAATTGTAGCATGAAAATCGATTGCTTAGTTTTTAAGATTTAATGAGACATATAGACAGACAGAAGAAAGCGAATTGATTTTGTACTATATAATTTATGAAGTAAAATGTTTTGGATCAAATATGCGTGACTTAAGACCACAAATATTCAATACGCAAACCGTTTTTTCATTTGCTTAAGGAGTTTTGACGATAAATTTGATTAAAGCTTTTTAGTTTAGCAAATTGAAAATATTTGCTTGTTTTCTGAACAATCGTTATAAACATATTTCGTTATTTAAAAAGAAAGGAGTCAATAAAAATTTTGTTTAAATACCACATACATTGAAAAGCAATGTGCTTTCTCATAATACAACAGGGGTTTTAACAGTTCCAACGCTGAAAACCTTTACAAAAATAGCTCGACATTTTTTCGCATATATATGAAGTATCTAGTACAGTGATTCTTAACCTTTTTTTTGTTACGGCACATATTTAACGATTTCGAAATTTGGCCGCACACAAAAAAAGCGGCATACGGCCGCTAGTGTCATATTTATTGGTCACAGTGGTTGAGAATCACTGATTTAGTAGGTAGTAGGCAGTGTGGGAAAGAGATATCGCTCTATAAAGCCGAAATTAGCAAGGTGTCTCTTTCTGAAGGTCGACAAACACACCGTATAAAATTTTTCATTCGAGGTTCGGAAACACAATGACGTCACAGTTATAACTCTTACACAATACGTAACCCAATTACCGCATAAAACCTAACCTTTGCTATTTTAAACCAATAAAAATCTATGTTAATTTGGCTTCGATCCAAAAATTAGTTTCAGTAGAAAGTTACCGTAACCGATTGCAGTTAAACTTAGAACATGCAAACTTAAACCAATTTTCTTTTTAAAACTACGGAAAAATTTGGCTATAAATTTTCGTTTTATCGATTTTATAAGTGTTATTTAACCGGTTTTCGCAAGCTCTAAATTCTGCATTCGAATCTATAGTGTTTATCTTTGAGACAATTGTCCGGTATATTTATAAGTTTATCGTTTTTTTTTTAGTTTACTTGTAGGACATGCGTAAGATAACAAGTTTTTTTTACTACACTAGCTGTTGCCCGCATCTCCGTCCGCGTGGACTTTCATATAAACTTCGACCCCCCTTCCTTCCCTTATAATCATTGCAATATCCTGTTGCAAACAACTTTTAAGTTTTGTAAACCATATTAACGTGTTATAGGTAAAAATATCGAATTTTGGACAAAATTGGGATCGTGTTTCAACAAATTTTTTCGGAAGTTTTAACTAAGTTGAAATTACCTATAAATCAAAAATTCATAGAATTAGTAGTTTTATATTTCGCAATAAGAGACGATAGAGAAGATTGAAAAGAAAATAATCATATCATTATTAGTGATAATCCTAATGTCATTTAAAATATTTTCAGTTTTCTAGTCTGATTGTAATCTTTTCGCCATCTCCAGGAAATGCGTTGTTCAGTTCGAGTCAATCAAACAAAATTTCATATAAGTATATACGATAATGTTGGAACTACATTCACAAAAGATAAGGAAACTATGGATCATCGATCAAACTAGCGGTCTTTTGATAACACACGTTGTACCGTGAACGCGATCCAAGCATTTTGCATACATACAATAATAGAACCGCGCTGAACACGCAAAATGAAGCCTTACAATGTAGACAATTTTGTCTCCTTACATAGACCGCCGTAGTGTATCGCATCAAAATTCATTTGTTTTTCGTATATTTAATTTTTTCCACATTTATAGGGTAAAATTTCTTATAGCTGCAACATTATCGGTGGGCTTGTGCGTGTCATCGAGTCTAAGGACATATAATTAACTTTAATAAGTTATATAAAAAAGTTAAGCCCCAATTTTCCACCCTTGGGGTTGTTTTTTATTATTAAATTTAAATGGAACCACCCTCATACCTAAGGGTTATATCCTATACGCCGAAAAAAGATTTGTTCAAATCGGTTCATAATTGGCGGAGTTATCGCGTAAGAAACATAGAAAAACATACGGGTCGAATTCAGATCCTTCTCCTTTTGAAGTCGGTTAAAAATAACAGTTTTGGCTTCAATTACGGCCCAGTGATCATATATTAAGGGACTATCAGTCTATGCATTATACCTACGATGGTTTTTTAAGTATTCTAGGTGTTGAACCTATAGGATAAAAACTAGGTCACCGATTGGACCCTGAAATGCGTCTAAATATAGCTATACAAATACTGCGGCTTGTCTTATGCTAATGCTGGCTCCAAATGTCTTCCGACACGTAATATTCAATATTGTTGGTTTAATTTTTTCCGACTTTCATTGCCTATGCAATTTGCTAAATTCGGATATAGCTTCATATGTCATAAAGATTGGTTAATATAATATTTTTTACAAAACGTATATTCTCAATTAAATAACTCGACTACTGAACGATTCAAACTATACCTGGGTATATAACTTATCTGGGTGTTAAAGTTACAAAAAATATAAAATATTTATCAGAAAATTTAAATTTAAAATAATAGTTGATTAGCTATAAGCTAAAATTAAAATATTAGTAGACCAGTGGAACACCATGGGGTTTTAGTCGGTTTGAGTCCGACATTACCTACTCTCTCACCTCCGGGACGGTTAGGCATGCGTGAGCATTTCCCCACGGAAAAAAAAATATTGAAATATCATGAAAACAACTCACCTCACTGCCGTCCTGCTGAGCGTTGCACTTGCTAATGTTAAGGGTGCCAGATATGAAGTCATTTTGGACATCTACCACCAGGAAGGCGCTGACCGGACGCACTATCTGAAAATAGCCTACATTTTAACATCATACATATTTTTCTATCAAACTTAAAAATATATACAGGAAAATAATATTTAACGGGAAAGCGATCGGGATCCATTAGTTGACCAATTTTTTTTGTTTAAATTTTTAATTAAGCTTAGCATACGATGCATAGTCATAAGATATCTTATGGTTCCTAGATAACGGATTGTTACATTGTGTGACAATGGTTGATTTGTAGTCAAAATGGTTTATGTGTAATGAAAAATTATATGTGTAATCAAATCCTAAATTCAAAATTCTTTAAACATTTAATCTGAAGACGTTCTCAATCAAGTGGTAAGAGATCCCATTTAAATATTTATTACCGTTTTATGGGGTATAAAACGGTTTTTGGTATGGAAAACTATTAACACTAATTCAAAGTCAAATGTATATTATTCAACTAGGCTACATATACACACTTTTGAATCGTCATAGTATTACAAAACAAAAAAATTTTTTACCCTCAGTTCGGAAGACATTTTCTACAGAGAAGAACTGGCAAGAAACCGATAGTAGCTCTTTTAAATAAAAAGAAGTAAAGTACGCGTCACGAATCTTTAGCGCTGAACGAAACCTGCGCATAAGTCAAAAATAAAGTATCGAGGTAACGGCGCGGCGCGCGGGGCGCGTGATCGTCGGGTGCGCGAGCGTTGATTGGTTGTCCCAGTCGTGTTGTCTTTCTCGCACCAATACGTCAATTACGAGCGCGATTCTACCGATGCG
>DWAJ01003771.1:0-14107 GCA_018238005.1 Eurema mandarina
TGACAGATTAAATTATACATCCTACGAATTGAATTATTGTAATGATTGGAAGAATTTTTAATTTCTTAAGGTTCTCAACGTATATTTTACATACAATTTTTTTTCAAAAACTTCCTAATTTTCAACGAACTAAGAACAAAAAATCAATACTGTATGCAGATCTTAACTTAAAATGATGTAAATTAGTACTAAACGATATACTTGCGATCAAACAAAACATTGTATTCTAGTGGTCTATAAAAGTGAACATAAACACGCCAATTCGCTGGTCGATCCAAAATTAACTAATTTGCGTGCATCCATCGCGCGAGTCACGTTTGAAACAAAGCCCTGTGGCGACCACCGCGGGCTTTCTTAGAACCGAGCGCAGTTAACTCTCTGTGCAACTACATACTATACCTATACACTATACAATATAGCGCATAGAGTAGACTACAAGTTAATAAATACATACAAACTTCTTTTAATTCTTAACTGGCTGTGTATGTAATTGTTTTACATACAGCAAAATCTATTTAAGAATGTAAATACAAGTGTGTAGTATATGTGTTTAAGTGTGTAGTTTATATCCTTATGAAAAGAGCATATGAAAATAATTTTATTATTTTAGATTATCATATTATTATTTTATATTATATTTTAGTCAAACGCTTGCTTATCAGTAAATAAAAAATAATATTGACTCATTTTCAAGAGCTATCTAAATTGATACTTCGGAAGTCAATAACTGTATATTCTTCTAAATTCAAATTTGAATGTTTATTTTTCTTAACGTAAAAATAATAAATTTTGTTACCAATCAGCACACGAACTCTTACACTAAGTTTGCGTGAACAAGCGCTCTTAAAAGCTCTTGTCAATTGCAGCCGCATTCACGAACGAAGCATCAAGACTTTTTGCAAAGAAACTTCACAATCACGCTCTGCTATTAAATTTGGTCAATTGTTGTCTAGGTCGCTTTGTTCTTCGTGCATATTTGGTTACCTCTTTATATTTTAATTCGTTGTTTGATTCTAGTCTGACGTGTTGATTTATAAGTTAGTTTATAAGTAAATAACAAATTTAATTCTAGAATATTCTGAAAATCAATCTTTAAAATTGACCTCGTAATCAATGTCATTCAAATGGACTAATTAAAATTGGACAAATATTTTTCATACAGGAAAATTCAAAGAGATAGTTTAAGTTAAGATTGTTTAGTAAGTTATAAAAAAAAATGTAAAAACTACTTTTGTCCATTTCATTGCTTGGACATAATGTTTAAAACAGCTGCGAAATATAAAAATAATACAAACGCAATATAAACTAAGTCGCTTAATTTGCACTTAAAGCTAGTTTGAGCCACACCCAAATATGTACTCGAGTTTACTATCTATTATAAATCGCTCCATTTTGATAACGGCTAAGTTCCTTATTGCTTGTAGGTACAGGTCGAATTAGTTATCGCGACTAAATAACTTAGACTAATATAAAATAACTACATAGATGTTTAACTCGCAAATTATATGTAATTGTATAAAGAACCTACAAGACTCTAGTTTCGTACTTCATAGACATATATATTATAAAAAGAACATATTTAACTGTGTAGTTTAATTAAAATAGTTTACATTATAAAACTATGGAATAATGGCTCTTAAACTATGGAACTGATTTAAGGAATTGTTTCTGCATTGACAAGCTACAATATACCTAGATGACACAGACTATATAAACATTATGTCAAACATAAGCTACGGACTAATGTGCATTATTAATTTTGTAATTTAGAACGCTTATTACTATTAAATTAATTCCTAACGCAATAAAAATTATTAAATTTTACTCGAGGTATTTGATTTTCGAATATATTTTGGAACATACACATCTATATATTTTGAAAATATTATTATATATATCAAGATGGCAGTAGCATACACGAGGTCGAGGTTATCTGAAGATAAGAAAATAAGCAACGATGGGTGGGCCAGTTGACAAACATTTCGATATGTATACTGAATTCGTTGTTGGCCAGATACGATTAAAATGATTTATTAACTTAAAACCATCTCTTTCCACGATATTACTCATATCGAAATTTAAAACTCAAAATTTACCGTGTTTATTGGCAGTTTAAATCGATATGTATCCGAATTGTATATCCAAGTTACTTTAGAAATTGGAGAATTTGTTTAAAGATTATAACGCATATTATACCATATAGAAAAATAGTCATGATTAATAAACTTAATAAAGTACCAAAGTTAAAATCACCTTGCATTCATAATGCTCTCGCCTAAACTAAGCTTTTGGCCTGTACTTCAGGACACCAGGTCTCCCCCCAACACGCCACAACAAAAAGATCATACCATAATGATCATAAAGATCATAAATAATATTAAATTGTAATGACATAAAATATTAATGATTTTTTGATCTGCAGAACCGCTTCTGATTATAATGAGTTGGAACGCCAACACGCACTGTATGCAATTTTTTAAATTATTACCTACACGTGTAAGGAAAAATGCGGTTCCTTGCTCATGACCATAACAATATGTATTTGCAAATATAGATAGCGGCCTTAGCTCTATTCATATACTCCTTAAAAGGCCCAACCACTTTTACTCTTTATGTAAATGCTATTTCCATTTCCTATTTAATAAAGGATATTCCATCGATTCTTTACTTTTTATGGCATGAATAAGATAAAGAAATTATTATGAATTGAGTTTTTGTTATCAATAAAATAAACGGTTGGAGATTTAGTTATCTTTGGGTATGTTTGACAATGTTAAGTCAATTATTAGTATATAACTCTATAAGAATAAAAAACTTGAGCTATATTTCTCTAAGTGGTATTTAAAATAGTATACGTACCCAAATATGCAGACGTCTTTTATCAAACAAATTAATATTTAACTTAAAGCCTTAGGGCTCGCCTTGACTATCAAGTGAAGGTATTAAAACCTTCATAACAATCCCATAGAACCCTTCAAAAACACAATTATAACTCATGTAAGAAGATTTATGGGTGTAATCTTTATTTATGAGATTTTAAAACGACACGCCTAATAAAATCGTAGTATACCTAATGTATCGAATAATTAACTAATCATTTGAGAGACATTTAACTTATTAAAGAC
Organism: Eurema mandarina; assembly: GCA_018238005.1. NCBI lineage: Eukaryota > Metazoa > Arthropoda > Insecta > Lepidoptera > Pieridae > Eurema > Eurema mandarina. The sequence goes on from DWAJ01003771.1 coordinate 3,126, forward strand.
GTACTTACTATATGGATTTGTATTCTACTCTACTATATTGTCTAGACAACTAGGTCTCTAACCCATGAATATCATAGTTGTGTCATAATAATGTGAAAATACTGAGAACAGTGACGGCTATCTAGTTTTGCTTTATAAGTTTTATAAGTTTGGTCAGCTATCTTTACACCAATCTTCTTCGCCATTCAACCTTATAAAATACTAGCTGACCCGTACCCACTTTGTTAGGCATATTGTTAATAGGTAATCCTGTTTGATTTTTTATTTAGCCTATGACAGCAATAATGTGGCTTTCTATTGGTGAAAGACTTTTTAAAATCGGTTCAGTAGATAGCGAGATTACCAATTACAATTTAAGAAACACATAAACTTTTCCTCTTTATAACGAAATATCTCTATCATGCATTATCAGTATAGGACTTAGGACTGACCAAGAACATGGATACTACCATACATTTTATCTAAGTTATAAAAATTTTTGAAAGTTATCCGATACTTCCCCGTGTTATGGAACATGTTAAGACATGCTAAGGAGTATTGATTGGCGGACCCGCATGTTTATCAATTCACAAGGCAAATAGTCGACTATTTAATGTGTCGGTCGACTTGACAGCGATAAGGCGATTTGTTTAAGGAACTCGCGCTTCGAGATAGGAAGTATCAATAAACGAATATAAATCGGATATAGGTATGTTAAAATGAAATATTTATAGTAACACATATTTCGCTTTCTGTCTGTCCCTATGTATGCTTAGATCCTTAAAACGCAACGAATTTTGATGTGTTTTTTTAATAGATAGAGTGATTCAAGAGGAACTTTTATAATTTATATCTATAAACTATAATATGTACATGCATCATATTATCTGTGCGAATTTAAGCAGGTCGCCAGTATTATTATATGTACTTATATGTATTTTGTACAATTTTCATGGCCTTTAACAACCAAAGATAAAATTTTTAAATATCGCAATGGCAGATCCATTTAGCGGAATATTAGCGTTGTTTCTGAGAGGGAAATGCGTATTGCCGGAAGCCCCCATTTCCTTTAATCTTTTCAGCTTTCTTGTTCATTATAATGGAAAGTTGCGAGTGGCTGAATTATTTTAGAAATTGGCGCTTATTGACCGTAGAACAAACAAATTATTTCAAATACAATAGAGCATATATAGTCGTATATACAATATTCCCAATGTGTCATATACATTTGTAATGTTTCATACATTATATAAGGTAAGTAATAGAAATTCATAACATTGCTTTAATGCCTTCCATGCCTTAATATTAGTTAGGAGTGACAACAAACGTTTGTTATTGATATATATAGGTTAGGCATCTTTATCATATTTAAAATTTGCCCACACACTGTGTTACTTTTTTCGATTTCCCTGCCGATTATACTTGCGAATGTCTGATTGATCACAAAGGTCTTTGATTACATTTTCCTTGAGAACCGCGGTTATTTTAGACGTTTCGAAAGCATTTCCTTCACAAGTAAACGAGCAACAGCCAATCTGAATATGAAATTCGAGTTGACGTTTATAAATGACGGATAAAATGTATTCAGGACCGGCCGTATATCCACGCAATTGTATGTCTGTTCTAAATTTTAAATTAGTAACGGCCGTGTTACATTAATTTCATAGTAATAGCGGCGTTGCAAAAACGCTTTTTATATCGAGATGTGTCAATCACTATATTCATTTTTTTTTTACTATTATTAGTACGATGCTTAATGCTAATGAAATCTAGAGATACATAAATGTGTTTTATACATGTTACTTGTTTATTTCGTACCAGTGGAACGTACATAAAGAATTAAATGTATGAAAAACATTGTATGTGCCTACTGCCTACACTTATAGTCATACTCGTATAAAATAGATGCAAAGGTGAAGATGCTACAAAAAGTATTATACATATTTATAATAAAACAAATATCACACATAACAGTGATTAGTTTTGTTACTTGCAATTACGTTTTGGTCACATCCAACGCACCATTTTCACAAAATTTAAACTTTCAAATCAAAAAGTTTGTATAGCGAATAGTTTTATCAGTCTACTATCTGTATGGACTAATCCCTGTTATGTAATAGATGAGTAAGACAAAATATGCGATTGTAATGCGCTATCAATAATCAAGTAGCTAGCCAAGGTCGGTTGCCCCATCGCTTCCTAGTTGGCAAGCGGCTTGAGCAACCACCTCTCACCAGAATTAGGTTCTCGGTTACCACACGACACATACGCTTATTGAATGAAATACCTTAAACAACAAACAAACACACCACTCTAAGTTACGTATACCAACTGCAGCAATCAACTTACTGCATAGATCGCGTCTCTATCGGCAATCTACCAACGATGTTAAGGCACTAAACAATAAGCTTACACATCGTAATGTTATTTATTATCTTATGCAATTCAAACGGAACTAATAGTTTATTATAAAGTTCATATATACATTCAAAAATGCAGCATAATACTTTATTTGTTAATATTTTCCTTAAGCCTTTTATACAATCATATTGTTATATTGCGACAAAAAATCCAATAAAATACAACGTGTTATGTACCTATACTAACAATGCGTAATGTCTATTTCAATGGCTCTTTCAAAACAATTTTGAGTTGATATGTTAATCGTATAATAAAATAAATTAACATAAACAGTAGTGAAACATGAGGCGGGCACGATTATCAGCACCGCATTGCAATTCAACTTTCAAGGCTAAGCCTTGGTGTCGAGTGCTATAGAGTATAGACTATTCACTACAGTCAACAGCTCCGATATCTATATAGGCTTTGTGCGACCCGGTAAACTCAAATCTAGATTAGCCGGAGTTTCCTTAGTGGCTTGATAAATTGTTGGCAACTAGTATAAATTGGTATAAAGCTTGCAACTCACATTGCGCAAGTATCGCGGCGATTTCTCGATTGGTGTTTAGATTAAAGAAAACATTTCGAACACATATTAAGTTTTATTTTAATATTTAAGTCATTATACATTACAACAGATTTCATCACGTCATTACACATTCTGTGTTTGTGTAATCTGAACACACTGTTGGAGATAATGGGTATTCTACGAAAATTAAAATATAAACCAATTTGCGTGTCGACTACATATTAAAAATGAAACATTCTAAAGTTATGTATGCATTGGAATAATGTATTGCTTTTGTTGATGCATTAGATACTTACGTTAGAAACAAGATGGGACTTTTAAATTTACACAATATTTTCATCGTGTGCAAGGTCCCTAAAAGCTAGGCAAACATAGTTACAACATGTATGTGTATTTACTCGTGACATCTACGTAAGCTCACATTTATTGCACTCAGCCAGACTGGTATCACTTCTTCGAACGAACGCGATAAAACTTAACCCAAACAAAGAAAGTTGTGATATATTGTTATACCTCAATTAAGAACTTTCCAATGTCACTTAAACAAAGGATTTTACACTTTAAATACAATGTACTTCATAAAACGAGGTGTGGGGTGCCGGATGTTTATTCATAACAAGCGCTAACGAAAATAGCATTGGATATGATCCCAATATAAACCCTTTGTTTCGAAAACGTTTACTTAAAATAAAATAGACATCAAAATTTATAGGCAATAGGAACTTGGCAACGTATAGTTACATTTCGCTATTCATAGTTTTTAATAACGTGGCTTCCGATATGTGCGTTAGCGATTTCAAGGATTATTCCTGGTTTCAGCTTGATTGCAGACAGGAAGTTATTTGGAGCCAGTCCTAATGACGCTATTATCAACCGTTGTGATAATGAACGAGGATACTAGAATATATAAGAGTTTAATGTGTTAAAATGTATTTAAAAAATCATCATAGATATTTGATTCATAGATAGTTGATTTACGATATATCATTAAAATGTAATATTTCACCTGTTTATTAAGGAACTACCTAGTACCTACACAATTTAAACTTTAAGGTAGGTATAAAAAAAATTTCATTGGCCTTGTCTTGAGCATCCAATGCGGCAGCAACGGATGTTACGAACTACGAAGCAAGTAAAGTTCAAAACTATTTACTGACATTGAAGTGTAATTTTTATTACTGGACTACGACAGGTGCCTCAGAACCGGTAAGTTTACACCTCAAAAGGTACCACGGTTCATATAAAAAATTCGCATTCAGATGCTGTTAGTAAACTTACGGACCATTCTCACACACATAAAACCTCCTGTAATTATTATACATTTTACATACATACATAACTACATTGACGCAGCTTTTATTGAACTCGATTTAATTTCGTGATATTATAATTCGGTTCTTATAAACTGAAAACGAGTTTTTTGGTATGACGTTTTTATGAATCGATTCATTAATTTTAAATAAACATAATTGAATGAGTTTTTCGATATTGGAATTAACCTTGTATTTTATTTCGATACGAGGACTTGGGATACTCTCAAATAAAGGTAAGTATTCGGCTAATAAAAAATGAAAAAAATATAGAAAACGATATGATTTTAATTGTATAGAGTTGGATGTTACTTCAATACAATAAGGTGGTTTTAGTTTTAGAGCTTACTGATAACTTTAAAACTTAAAGTATTTTATTTAATATTTTCGTGGGCTATTCATGAGCATCTAACAATACGGGAGCAACGGATGGTACTGGAATCGGTACTCACTACTTATACTAATGTAAAGAAAGGATTTCATTCAAAAACATTCCTTTTACTCATAACACTTGCACCATATTTAATAATTGTGCTATACTTCCTTCTTATGATGTGATAGTAATTCCGAGTAAAATATGTTATTAAAAACCACGTCAGATTTCCCAAACAACATTTTAATCAGCATACAATATACATCGTAGTATAATCGAAGTCCGTGACTTACTGATAAATCGCGTGATCTTTGCAATTACAATAAATGCATTATTACAATATGACTCATGTCTTATAGTTGTTTGCTTGAAGTATGCAAATCTATTGGGGCTCACTTGTATCTGATCGAGGATACAATATAGGTCAGACTAGTTAACGAGAACTAGATTAGATTAATCTTAAAGATAGATCACACCACAAGAAGCTTGAATTGACAATGTAAGTTTCTAAGTTTAGTAATTAGGTTATGTTTTTATTTTTATGCAGATATTTTTATTAAAAAAAAACAATTTCCATATTTAAATGCACAATCTTACAATATGAGAAAGTAGTCTATCCAGTATTTATTCCGTAAAAAAAAGTTTGTAAAAGGCGGAATCTTATGCATTTCTACAATCCCTAGAGTCGGAAGAGCAACAAACTATGTCAGAATTAAATAGATTAGGAATATAGTGGAAGCATTACACTAGACTTTGGAGTCGTGGTTATCGTTCCAGAATTTTCTACAAGATCACAGCTCATATCACAACAAGAAACCATGATTCATATAATATATCCGCAGCATTCAACGTGCGTGTTACATGGTTATAACCATTAATTAAAAACAAACTAAACTTATTTTTTTAGCGTGAGACTCACACATTTTTTTCAAGCCATCTAAGTAAAGATAGTATATAGAATTAAGTAACTTTTTTAATTTGATTTACGTTTTGAATTATTGCTTAGAAAATCATATGGTACAAATTGTTTTTATTAATTCATATTAAATAAAAATAACTATTTCGTGCGTCTACGCGAAACAATTATAGATTGATTACCAAAACAAAACGAGGTCAAGTTAGAACAAGACGATATGCCGATTACTTCCTCGTGTGTTACTAAGGCAACATTAAGTTGTAGGTGTCATACAATAACTTATGATGTTGGATCAAATATCCGGGTCACGGAGAACAGAAGGAAAACTACTTACTAATATCGATATTGACGCTTATTATTATTTATTATACATTATTACATGAATATTAACTTTTCTTGGTAGTGTAATTTTCTATTTTTTATTTAATTACTCTACTACTACTATAATTTTAAAAGACTAAATGGAAATGGATATTAAATTGCATATTTACGATTACTCATGAAACGTTTTATACATACACAGACACTATCGCGAATATGTAAATAAAGAGTATTAAAGTCATGTGTCATCTCAGTACAAAAAAAAACCCTGGAAAGGAGTGTAAGACAATATTAAGGTTGTAAATAAGTCCTGCTTAGAATGCTGATTAAAACAGCCTATATTTATGTTATACGAGTATAAAGCCAAATAAATTGTATGTATATTTATGTATGAATAATCTGCAAAATGCACTACCTACTTAAAATCATGATGACACGAGATTTCCATTTTAAAACGACTTCAAAGAGGAAGAGGTTTCTCTATTCGACCCTATACATATAAGTATAATATGCTTCTATTAACAATGTATTAGGAATTTGTATACGTATCCTTTTCAATATAAAACAATATATTTTGCACTCCTGTTGGGACATATAAACAGAAATATTATCATAAACTAGAATATAAACAAACGGATGAAATGTTAAAGAGGTATCGCGAAGCTCGTAAAAGTTCACTGCTATATACATATTATCGTGCCTCTTTGAGTACACGTTCATAAACAATTTAATATCAGCTCTGTAGCTGCTTTTATTTCCTTATTGTGTATTGGTTTTAATAATAATACATTGTAATCTTAAAGTTGTTTCAGAAGTCGTCTTAAAATTTCATACTTAAACATCTTACCAACAGAATACAATGGCGTTTATAACTTTAACCACAAAATTTAATTGGTTCCTACATATATGTTTTACCCGTCTTTGCAATATTAATTCAATGACTGAGTTCCCAAGTTCAATGTGCAGTTTTTTCGCTAAATGGTTAATGAACACCAACCAACCTTTTAAAACTCGGTCATTCTTAGGAAAAAGTGATTTTAACCTAGCGATTTTATTATTTTGTAAATTTTAATTTAAAATCTTCCTTGCTCTCCCTCTCATTGTCTCTACTAGACTTGACCATCTCAATACCTTAGCATTATCATTGAAGTAACATAGAATATATATATATTACACATTAGCAGTCCTCGCATGCATTTCAATTCAATGGGGCGCCACAGCATTCGGTAAACAAAATGCTAATTTAAGGCGCAACACAAAAACATTGCGAGTTAAATCGAAGCATATATCAATATAGCTAGCTATTGAAAATCAAGTACATTCGGGCAATAAATCGTGCGAGCACTTATTACGTAGACCACGTGCATTCGTCTCAACCATGAGTAGGATCAATCACCTATGAACTGAGCTGAATCGGTCATGCAACATAACAACGTGCATATCTAATGCTTCATGGAAACATTGATGTAATATGTTTCAGACAAAAAATACATAGTTACGTAAGATCACGCACGCCGCTCACGATCTCACTTGGCATAGATTTTCGGCTGGTCTAGATTCTGTTACGACCGCTCTTACTTTATTTTGTTTTTTAACCATTCTATATATACTCGTATATATTTTTAATCTTTTTTAAAGAGTATAACAAATACTGAGTTATGGTGCTCACAATATCTAGCAAAGGTAAAGTTCTAATTATTATTAAATGTTACAACAAAACAAACGCTTAAAGGACATCTAACAGTGAAATTTAGTAGTCATCTTATATTTCTGGAAAGATAAAGTACATTCAAACGCTTTTATAAATTGACATTAATATGTAAATACTTTACTTAGAGCCGACATTTAAAGAAGAGTATACCAGTACTTTTTCAAGTGATCAAGCGGATGCGGTTAGCCGTAAGACGAAACATAATAAAATTTCGGTATAAGTCCTACATATCATCCCAAGTTTCTTTTCCTCGAGGCACTAGGGGCAGGCAGAAAGTATTCACAGTGAATTTCATTGTTCTATATTTCAGATAAAAAATGCTGTAAAATTTATTAGTATGATCTTTTTTATGAACTCCATATCTAGGAGTATTTACTCGTCATTTAAGAAACGGTCCAGCGACATAAATTCACAGCATTATGTAGCTAGGTATAGCGTCTTAACTACGGTATGATTTTACATATTATCCTGTCCCACTACCTTGTAGCAATAAAAATATGAAAAGCAAAACTACTGGCATAATTAAAGAGCAAAGGTGTAGTTTTATGTAAATTTCTCGAAAAGAGCATCTGCTCATACACCTTCATACCTAAACGGAAAAAAATTAGGGTGTTATAACTGATTTGCTTATTGATAACCTTAATTCTTTTGGGTCAGACCTTCCGTAATGAAAGAAATGAGTATGTAATGTGTATACCTATATCTATTTAGTGGAGAAAACCTAATAGGATACTCATGGACCGCGCAGAAAGAACCATGGCTTATGTCGGACTTCTGGCTTACCACATCTGGGTTGGGATCACGAGCACCTTGTTTCAACTCCACTCTTCCACGACTACATCGTGTGCCTACCAAATGTATATATCTGATTCCACATTTATATGAAAGGTTGCCTGGAAGAATTCCTTTTATAGTAACAAGGCCTATTTATTACATTTCTTCTATTTTGTATATTTAACCAGCAATATAAACAGTAGATGTAATAAATAAATAAACGAGTCGTTATACTAACTTCTGACGGCGTATTTTTTACGTAAAATGACGTTAATAAATGCGATTACTCTTTTTAAACAAAGCTCTAATTACGACCATTAACCTTGACGATTTGATTTAAACGTACATCAGCAATCAGCATACTAATAAAAACTAATGATAATACCTTTCAATATGTAATAACCTATTTCATTAAAATTGTAAATGATGTTATACTTGCAATAAAAACTCGTTTAATACGTACATTTTATATTTTTTATTTCCATCAATTAACAGTTGCATGATCTTAAAACTAATTTGACACTTGAGGGTCATGTGAAGTGAGTAAAAAGTATAACGAACAATTGAGTAGTCGCTTCTTGTTATATTTTTTATGGTCAGTTATATTGATATTTAATTTAGTATTGTTAAAATTGTATAGGTATCACGCAATCTAACTATATGTTTAATGAACGGAGATGTTTGATAAAATTGGTATTTATATTTTAATCGAAAAGAGGAAATAACATTTCTTTGAAAAGGCTTTTTTAAAAGGCATTTTAATTGTAGAAGAAGGAAATGGTATTATATCAAAAAACGTCGTATTCAGTAAGTAATTTAAGAGTTTAATTTTACAAGAATACGCGTAGGTCATATTGCTTGTCACGCCGCCTTCAAAAAACTAAATAAACATGCATAAGTGCTAAGATACTTCTTCATTCTTGAGAAACTGGTTTCCCGACCGAATCGCCCGCGAGTTTGCCTCGCCCAATCGTAACAAGCACATACAGTAAAAAATAGAATCGTTAATGATTGTACGAGTACATATAGGAAAATGTCAAGTGGACAAAAAGTCAACATCGAATTTCTTTTAGTAAAATCTTCCGCGTTTTGAGTCACAGTGAGGAAAATCAGTAGTTGGAAAATTTAATTATACACTATTTTTTGTTGATATATTCTTGGATATATGTTAAATGTGGATTTATTGTTGAGTGTCATTTACAGATACAGAGTTTGTTTTCTAAGAATTAAATAATTGGTGTGGTTTGCAAGGTTTTCATACTAAAATACTAGTATGTTCTTTCTTTGTTATTTCTATTTTAAATATCTTGTGTTGCGTATGACTTTGCGTAAATTAAATGGCGTAGGTAAATTTGGAACACAATCTTTATAATATTGTTGAATTATTACTTTCTGACATAAAACAGGAGCAACATAATTATGCCTCAGTATATAATAACAGTATACAATCAATTAATAATATAATTATTATATTTGATTTTATTCATTCTTAAGCTGTCAGTGCTATATAAAATTTGCATAAATTTAAGCTCATTATTGTTTTTACCATACAAAACATGGGGCAATGTTTTTAATTGTAAATGTATTTTTAATACTTTAGATATAAATAAAATCACAAAACTCTTAGCAGACTGCGGCGGTCAATCACTTACATAATAGACATAATATATTCACGTACGGAAAAACCCACATGTTCATTACGATCACATTGTGCATGGATTCGAACACGTAATCCTATCGCTCGTTAATCGTTATATAACAGTCCTTAGGAGTTTCATTTCTGCTTGCCTTACATATAGATTATATTCCATACAAAAAAGTGCTTCTAGTCCCCAGGACACTCATATAAATTATACTTAAAGCCTATATCAAAACTTTTCAAATTATTTATATTATTTTAATAGGTATACTTAATGATTATATAAACTTGCTAATAGATAATCCCGGATAAATACACATATTTTTTGCAGACTTATTTTGTATGTGTAGTTTACAACTGATCCTTAAGAAGTTTTGAATACTTTATCTTCCACTTATTAAAAAAAAATACTAAAAAATATTTTATTTAATTAAATGAATATTAATAACGTATAAAACGACGATTGCATTATATTTATAAGCTATTAATTTCAATAAATAATGTCTATTAGTAGCGATAATAAATTAATTAATGATAATAGCTCCACTATTAATAATAAGTTAAATACTAAATTAATATTGTATTGCTTACTATCTAGGACTTCACTTATAATATTACAATTCTTTTATTCGTATTACAATACTTCAAGGAAAATCTATGTTCTGGTGAATCAAAGGTGCTAACTTTTTGTCTCAGTGTAAAAAATCACCATTAATTAAGTATTTAATATTATATCAATTAATTATAAGCCTGCGTATAGTAAGCAAAAAATATTTGTATCTCTATTAAAATATTGTTTTTTTCTACACAGGTGTCAGAATACCAATTAATAGACTAGGGTAATTTAAAAAGAATTCGAAGTTTATGTTTTTCCTTTTGAAATTTTCGCTATAATTCGACGTGAGGCAAACATTAAGTAATGTCCTAGATATGGTAATAATATAAATAACACAAAAAATACGATCACATAAATTCAAGTGTCATCAAAATATGACGACGTTAAAACTACCGAAAGATGAATAAAATTTGT
>DWAJ01003772.1:0-14101 GCA_018238005.1 Eurema mandarina
TTATCCGTACGAATTAACCGGAGCTTACATTTATAATGTTGCCCAGTCTGATTTTTCGACCTGCTTAATGGGCCTTGGATTACGACAATCATTTAACAAAGTTATCCAGCGGTTGAACGCGCTAAGCCTTTCGTACCTTTTCCTTGGGACTGCGCGGGGTTGTGAGGGATGCATTAAAATTTTCACGAAATCTACTTAGCATGCAAATTATAATACCCCGATGAATGTACCTTATTGTATTATAAAAGAATATTACTAGAAGAATAAAAGCAACAATTTAAATAATTTTACAGTTATTATATAAATTTATATGCGCTGTATTTTTGATCGATTAATAAATATTTTTTAAAATGTTTGACACTCCTTTGGGGCTCAATAATATCTACAAATGCACTTTAAAACCAAAAGTAAGACTTCGATGTAAGTATGTATGTCTAATCGTAAATTCCGTCTTCACGTCTAAACTAATAACCCAATTTTAGTGAGCGAGTTCTCTAGACTTGTAATAGTAGCGTGCGTTTCATGGAATATAGAAACTACATATTTCAGTATAGTGATATAGTATATATATATATATATATATTTCTATTGCAATCTATTTCGGGAACTAAACCATGTATTAGTACCAACTTAACAAAACTAATTGATTGATTGTACTCAGGGGTCTTAAGTATATGGAAACCACATTTTCGTCATACAAACTTGTAGCAATTTTTTCTTATCCGTTCTGCAGACAGGAATAAAAGTGGGTGACTTGTGTCTGTAAATTACAAAAAAGACCGTTGTCATTTTATATTGTTCTGACCAAATCTGATGTTATGTTTCTGATTTATTTATTTAAACCTTATCAACAAAAAATATATAAAATTCGAATGATTAAACGAATAATACGATATCTATAAAATACATCATTATACTTTTTCAACTCCAAAATTACAGTCGAAATTATGTATTCGATGGAAACGTCCATTGACCTGACCTTTGTGATCGATCTTAAAAGCAAGTAAAAGGTTGGTTGTATTTGAAGTCTTAATATTATTAATTGTTCATCGATATCGTAAAAATAACACGATACCTATGTATATGTTTTCCTTATGTTTAATGAAGCATTTAATTATAGAAAAGTTGGAAAACTGTCTGCTTGTCTTTATAGTCAAAACTATTCAAGGAATTTATGAGGTATAACGAGGTTATAAAACAAAGGCATTCGAAGATACACGCGAAGCCGGGATTTGTCACAAGTAGACAATATAATCAAAAATAAATATAGTCGATTTTATATATCGTCGTTATATGAAGACAAAATAATATAATACTAGTAAGTATTTACAGAATACAGGGAAAGCCGATTCAGCCAAACGAAATATTATTGTGGGACAGTGTTTTGTGATGTTGGATGTGTACTTTTGTCACCGGCTGTACGTACTTGACAATTAATCACGTTTTATAATTCAGACATTATACAAATACAAAAACATTATAATTCTAGCAACAACTTCAATGAAAGAATGAACAGAAAACCACAAAGTAAAGTTACATGGACAGAAAATATTTCGCAACCGATTTCAAAATAAGAAATTACCGATACTTTACGAATAAGTTGAAAGTGGAAATTGAATGAAGTGCTGTAAAGTATTGGAACCGCTCGACTTTTTATTTTCAAACTATCTCAACAACTTTTCAAAGAAACAATTTTCGAATACAAGAGACACAAAAGAGTTTTTTGTTGTTTGTTAATAAATTAATTTTCATAGTTCAGCGAACTACTCACTACTACACTTGCTTACCATGGTTGATAATACATTGCCTTTGTACTCTTTGCGGTAAAATCTTGGTCCATAAATAATGAACCAAAGCGATTCCTTTGGCCATACAATTGCATAACATAGTACTGGTATTGTATGAGGAATGCAGCCTGCATTCTGGGCAGTTTGCCACATGAAAGGAGACTCTATAAAATTGTTTTCATATGTAACACTGAATTTTTATTAAGCACCACAGTTAGTAGCCATGCGATATTGATTCGTTATAAAGCTGAAAAGTTTTGTTTGTTTGATGGATAGAATTTCGGAAAGTACTGGTACAAATTGAAAAATTACTCTAGTTTAAATAATTCTTTTTCGAGGAAACTATAAGCTGCGACCATAAGAAGTCAAGGAAAATTTAGCAATAATTTATATTATAATTTTTAAAGGTTTGAACTGAAAAAACGGAACCCTTACCACATTACCTTGTTATTGGTCCGTCCGTCAAGACCCTTTATTTTGGCAACGAATAAAGGTGTCAAGTTGAAATTTTAATAGTATTGGTCCTAAAAGATGTGACATACTTATAATTTTACTTATGTTTTTGTAAAAATACGAGCGATAAATATTTGGTAAAACTGCTTAAAAGTCTTATAACAAAATCACAAATTTAAAACAAAATCATAATAGAATTAATTGCTATAGAAGCAAGTAACACAGTTTTATTGACACAAATAAATAACACGATGTGATTGATAATAATTTGATAAGCGTAATAATTGAAATGACTTATATAATAAAGCAAATCGCATAGGGATTCTGTAATTAACATTTACCGAACTCGTTGTGCAACCAATTTACCGGAAATTTTAAATCACAATTGTGAAGTACGCTCGCAAACCAAATGTTTGTACTGACCACATAAATGTTTTCAGCTGTCTGTCCAGTTAAATGTACTTTAGAGGATCCGAGCCGGCTACAAAAGGAATTTCAGAAAATCAATCTATTGAAACATATTTCAATTTGTATGCTTTGTCGAGGATTTTTGTGCAACTACGTGCAATGTAAAATAGATTTACGATATTAAGTCCTTGATAGTTTTCGTTCGTTTCGTTTCAACGCTAATTAAGTATATTGAGTTTTGTTTGTTATTTATTCCAAATCATACTTTTTTATTTTACTAAAAGAGATTTATTATAGATACAAACACATTCATAATATAAATAAAAAAACATTAAATTATCTTTCTACATATTGTTTATTCACAAGGTAGGTAAGACTTTCAACATTGACATGAGAAATCAAGTATAATATCAAACAACGAGAAGAAAGAAGGACATTAACGAATCAAAGAAAGTTTATCGTCAAATCATTTGACAATAGAAAACAAAATCTTTTATATACGTTCTGTTTAATATGATAAAAATATTCCTTATGCCTTCGATGAAAACAATATATAATATAAGCTATTTTCCAATTCTATAATATATAACATACATTGCCCTAACTTTGTAGTTTTCTTGATAGAAAAAAATATATAGAGAACATTACTAAACACGTAAATGTAGCCAAATTTTAAAGTAGGTAGCTTAACTCATTTAAACCTGCCAAATATTTGTACAAAAAATTTATTTTAATTTACATCAATATCATCTTGTACGCGTATATACGGACATACAATTTAAACTTAAAGGTTGGTGTTAGCAAGTTAATTTCCTTTTCTGAAATTTTTTTATTCGGAGCTGAATCGCTTGTAAAAATAATTCTCTTTTCAACTTTATTACTTGGATTGTGCTCTTAGAGCTATCGACGACTGAATGCTTGGGATTCGCCTCTTACTAGTAGTTTTCTTATCAAACCTGCCACGAATGTGGAAACAATAATCTTAAATTTATATCTTAATAATTTTGTTCTCATGTAAGTGACTAATATGTCGTTATGAGTTCTATTTTATTAAAAGGAGACGCATTAAAAAATAAACAAATCTTAATTTTGCATCTAGTGTGTCTACTAAGTTCTATTTTCATTAATTAGTATTAATGTATAAAAAATAAGAGTTCTTAGTAAAACAACTGACCCATATTTAAAATGAGACATGATCCTTTCTGTTTATTGTTTACCCGAAAGTAAAAGTTAGGTAGCTTTGATACCGAATACTGCGCGTCATTTTCCATTTCCATCTTCAATCTGAATGACAACTTACGCTAATTTAACCTTGTGCTAATCGCTTAAACGTCATCGCGTCTCACTTTGAAATCAGAAACCATCACTTACAATCATGAAATCAAAAACCTTTATATTATTCGTGTTCAAAGTGAAATACAGAATTGTTATAAAGTTATTTTAATAGTGATCCGTTAGGTTACTGTAATACATGTAATTTATATTGTTTTTTTTATATTTATTTTAGGGACATTTATTGCTTTGGTGTATAATGGAAACACAATACATGTAAATGACCTAAAGAAAGAAATACCTACTAATTAATAAAATGATTGTATATTAAATGGAAATCTATTGAAAAAATAAATATAGGTAATAAAAACAGAAAAAAGAAGATCTTAAAATTAAAAAAAACACACAGTATAGTTACAAGTTCTTTATTTAGATAGCCACAATGGTCCGCATACAAATCAATTGACAGATTCTATGAAATACTATTCCATTTGTAAATGCAAATAAACTCACTACTTACTACAAGAAAAATATAGTTTCGTTTTCATTTTCTACTTAATATGATATTTTTATCTTTATAAACATTTAATAATTAACATAATGTTTGTCGCAGGATACCCCAATTTTATCAACATAAAAGGTAAGTCGATATATTAAATACCACAAAAATAGGTGTGCAAGCCGTGACTCTAACAATTCTATTTTTTTTTATTCTATAAAGTGGTGAGACGAGCTGGACCTCCTGATGGTAAGAGAAACGCCAGCCCATAACCAATGTAGTGCTACCCGGAACATTGCTCCGGGCAGGGGTGCGTAGTGCATTGACGCTCCCCACTTTGAGTCATAAGATGTTAAGACTTATTAAACCAGTAATCTTCTATACACGTTTACTAGAAACAAAAGCGGAATAGCATATTTATGAACAATTACTATTTTTATTTTCATTGTAATTTTCTTATATTAAGCACTAACTTTCTACATTTCGTACAAGTATTTTTTCAGTCTCTAATAATACTTTATTAAATACTTTTTTATAATATAGTTTCATGACTAGATAATTATTTTATTATTATGCATATAGTTAAACTTAAAAATAAAACGATATGTAGTCCTTCATCAATTGCACCTTTATATAAAAAATAATTCATAATATACATACATAAAAACAACATTTCATTATGTGCTATTTGTTCATTTACTAATGATTCAAACGTAATCGAATCTTGTTTTTATATCAAATTTAATTTTCAAAATAATAATTATAACTATATTTTATTTTTTAACAACGTCCGAAACATTTTTTTTTTTACTTTTTAATGCGACATATATATCCTTCTTGAATATAACTTGGATTTATCTACCATTTATGCCAGAAATAATTGAACATTTTTATTCACATTTTCAAAGCATCAGTTACTAAGATATAAACTAGAGAAACTTGATTTTTATTAAAATACTCAATGAACTCATCCATTCAACCTTTGTCGATAGAATAACAACAAGATTTTCTAGGTCTTTCTATTGTATTGTAAGATGACATAAATTGCATAAGTAACAACCAGAATATTTTATTTACATATGATTTTTTATAATTAACAAAAGCTTTGTCTTACATCATTCTTTATTAAGACAATAAGAACAAGTACAAGTACTTTAATCTCTAAAACAATACATTCAAGAAGAGAAAAAATAATAAAAAACCCGCCCCAAAATATTCACCCGCAACAGCTTTGTTGTAGTCTTGTAATCTGAAATCTAAAGGGAAACAAATAACTAATTAATGATATATTTGTTTTCCTACAAAAGGTTATTGATTTTCCCCTTTCTGTACTTCGTTAAACCTCAGGCAATACAGATGGACAGAGAATGTTAACCTTTTTATTAGCTTTTGAGTTTTTATTCTTCTCTCTAATTAGCCAAAAATACTTTAATAAAAGTAAAATCCTGTGTTCACGAAAAAATAAAAATGAATAATTCATACCTTGAGTACCGAAGGGAGTGCTTTCAGACGCCTTGTCTATCATTATGTTTAGCCTTTGAATAACTATTGAAAAGGAAAAAATGTTTAAATTATAATATTGTATTCACCATATTTCGACGAAAACGAGTAAAGGAATCTTACCATTTTTGTTTTCCATAGCAGGTGGGGGCATTGCTGTAAGGAGAAATTTGATTAAATTTTATTTTTTAAATATTTAATAAAAAATAAATATAAAACTTTATTTTCATCTTTAAGTAAAAGCATAATAAAAGACAATACGAATAGTACATACGATAGAGCTTGATAGTGCCTTCTGTATCCCCTAGAGAATTTTTCGACACACATTTATATGCACCATAGTCTGAATTTTTTATTCTTCTTAACGGCAATCTCAGCACAGATCGATAAGTGCCAGCTATTCGTTGCGGCTCCAGACTACCACCTGTAATTTATTACACATGTCATATGACTAATTCTGACACAAATATGTACATATAAGGAATGAACCAGGGTGTGTCCTCTTTTAACATTCGCCTTCCCGCTTTGTACGCTTGTGTAAATTTGTTAGTAATAAGTATTTAATAGTGTTACCACTTATCACTTGCAATATATAGCAAAAAAATTAAGTCATAAATAGATTTTAAAGATTCAGAAATTCGGCGTATAAGTTAAAATTTTCTAAGGTTTTCATATTCGCTTAACTGTATTATTAGTATATGTACTTACTACTTATACATATATTGTTTATTCCTGTCCTAGTTAACATATGCCTATGTGTTGCATGTTGAACATTGTAAAAACTAAATAAATAAAAATTTTCAAAGATAAGTTTATAGTATGGGTACCGGTAAAAAGTAACCCTGCTTGTAGGCAATTTTTAAAATTCTGGGTTTTGCATGAAATGGCGCTGTGTATACTGTCAATACAAACAATCTGTGCAGGTATATATAATCAAAAATTAAAAGTAAACTGACCTAGATTCGTACATCACAATATGTGCCCGCATCTCATACATTATCTTGATAGGTATTTCCGTGTATTGTGAGTAAACGATCACTGATTACAAAGGTTGCTTTTATTATTAAAGTAAACACGAATAAAGACTTATATTTTAAATGTTAATACTTATACAAAACTGACTAGAATACATATTACGAAATTATTATTAAAAAATTAGGAAAAAATACAAATTACGAGAATGGAATGGAAATAAGATGTTTTGTTCCGTCTAAAAATAAGCGAAATAAACGCGTGATTCTGACACGTTTGTTATGGGCAAAAACAATACACCTCTCTAGTCCCTAATTACAATTCGTTATACACATGCCGAGAGTTCAATCAAGTGTATATTCTCCGTGTTTATTAGAGTGGTTCTATTGAGTGATAGGTGAAAGACGTCTTTTGCATTACCAATAGGAACAATTTCTCCGTCCTCCCGGCTCCAATAGCTGACGGGCTTAGGATAAGCTTCTGTTTCGCATTCCAACACTAAATCTGTCCCCAGCGCCGCGCCAACCAGCTGATTCTTTATTGTTATCACTGGTGGAACTATAAGCACACGTACAATTTTCTTAAGAAACTTTGTGTATGTTTTAGCCACATATGAAAAAATCCTATACTATTATCTTAATTAATATTAACTATCTTTCAAATTACAAAAAATAGTTACGCTAAGAACCAACGAATTCACCTTAGAATGATGTCGCATTAATCATGTGTTAATTCTAAACATAGTTTAAATCAAAATAATCTTTTAAGTATTTAAATAAATTTATATGTTGGTCTATTAACATTAGTGTATTTATACTCACATTCAACTGTGAGCATAATTCTCTTGCTAACAGTGGGCGGTATTCCGTTCGACGCAATGCATAAATATGGCCCCGCATGTTGCCTGCTAACTCTAGTAATATTTAATACAGGACCCTCTAGTAACGTCACTGCAATCATAACATATACAAGCGTTGAAAATACTTGAATTTTACAGGCAAAATTTTAAATTCTCCTATGTGCTACCGTAGCTCTACGATATTAGGTAAATATTTTAGAAATGTATGAAAATGTTCCGTATATTTTCTTAAAAGAAAACGGTATCCTTTTCAAACTAGATCTTGTCGGTAGATAGTCCATTTTGAATAATAATGTGACGAAGCTTTACACTTTAATAAAACCAGGCAAATTTGCACCATTTAAATAAAATAAAACACCTCAATAAGGTGCAAACCAGTTTAAAAATGTATAATGAAGCATGACAAATAAATATTACCAGTGTAATATCTTCACGTAATTCTTAGAGATGTAGTAAGTTTAGTCCGTATTAGCGGTCGAATTATCGTCTTACCCTGCGAGCCGTTAGGCAAGGAGATCGGTTTGGAATGCTCCCTCCGCCATGTGATTTGCGGCTGCGGGGAGCCCGTGGCCGCACAAGTGAGGCTTATTGCGGCTCCCTCGCGAACCGTCTGATCCGTACTCGTGCCGCGATCCAAAATGTCTGGAGGAACTGGTGGATACAACCAATATTTAAGTTAAACTACATTCTATTGCAACATACAAAATATAATTATATTTGACATAATATCTTAAGATATTCATACTTATAATAGTTATGAGATCTATGTCGTCATTTCATTCAGTACGTGAAATAGCTTAACTGAATACACGTTCACGTACGTATAACAATCGTCAACGTTTTTCAAACTCACCGACAATATCCAAGTATCCGAGTTGACTTTTCATTGGGTCCGTGTTTATCTGGCACATATACCACCCTCTATCCGTTTCGCGCAGCTCCCTGATGTGTAGGAACCACGTCCGATGATCGCTGTGAGTGACTCCCACACGCCGGCTGCGCGATATAACGTGGGTGTGAATCGTCAAAATTGTTTGCGTATCCACACGAAGCCAAGCGACCTGTAAACAAATCCTTTCATGTACCTCCACCTAACTTCGCTTCTGGATCAACAACACTTTTGTCGGTGATCATTCTTATTTTTACTCAAACTTTTCCTGTTTGCCTTATTTGTAACGTTTAGCCTTCTCCTCGAATGCGATATTTTCCGTAATTGATGTAACAAGGACAGATTTATTGCAGAAAATTCCGATAAAATGTAACCTTCATTACTAATATAACTCATGAATTACTAGCAATAAAAATGTTTCTTAGTGACCGTGACTTTTGAATATCGCGTAGGTCTTGAAATGTCAGAGTGATTAACGAGAAAAATATAATTAAATTATTTATTTAGAATCGAGAATGAAATCTTCATTGTACCTACACGGTACAAGGTTTGTATTTTTTTTTAGAATTTCGATGGTCTTCATCACAAATAATATAATTGTAAAAATTAATAAGCAATACCGGTGCTTAAATTAAACGTGTTCTACATTACGACTATATTTCGTTTGTTTGACGCGCTTACCTTTAACCTTCCAGTCAGGTTTGAATAACCACGAGACACAATTAATTATAATATTTATTATAATACAATGTTAAGAAAATTTGATAACGCTGAGAAAAAGTTATACCTACGAAAACACTAACAATTAGTAAAGTTTCCACAAAATGCGGAATGAAAGTGTAGTTTTTTAAAACACGGTGAAAGTCACACGGCAGGACATTTATTATTATAAAAGCACTCCATTCACGTAGTTTTAGAATCTTTCGGAAGTCAACAACTGCTCGAGTTTCAAGTAGTTTGTATGCACATAATCTGTATACTTTAGTGTTCAACACGTTGTTTAAAACCCGTCGCGAGTGATTCTAGAGGGTGTAATACTTTAAGAAAATGCTAAATCTCAAGTGCTTTTATTGGACAAAGATGCAGCTTCCGTTTGTTTGATGCAAAAGCTATATTTTTGAGTTAAACTTCAACAAGCGACTACTTATGAAGAAATTAACAGAAATTCATAAACTTTTTTTATAGTTTAAAATACAAACACAGGAACTAAGCGTTTATGCGTTTTTATTAACCAATCAATATTTTACTACGTTTTCAAAACAGTGTTGTTTCTTTAGAGTTCATATTTATATTCATTTTAACAATAAACAATTTCTTTACCTTTAAAATAATAAACAAGAAATTTAAATCAACTTTTTTATAATTTTTTTTTATTATAAAGAAATACCACAGCTCTCGTTGTATTTTATTGATACAAGGTAATAACTTTAAATTAATAATGAAACTTAACTTTAAAATAAATTTGTAATAATGACTTTCTGAAAAGTAATGACTCCCGCCTCTGATCAATCAACTTGGCGTGGCTTTCTAAGCTCTCATCCCTTACATATAAAAATATAACAATTTATTCACATTTTTCATTGCAAATAGCTCTCTGCAGCATGGAGTTTTAAAATAAAATATTATTTACAGTAACTGTTATTGCATTCTCGTCTTCGTTATACCGGAAAACTGTACAAATAACCCGATATGTAGTTTTATGCGTATAAAACAATTTTAATGTTTTCCATCAATATAATAAAATTGTATACGGAATAATAGATACGTATACGAGTTTTGTCATTATAGTAGGTACTTTAAAAAGCTTCTACGATGTTTTAGAAGTGCGATTTTAAAATAGTTGCGTACCTTTTTCACCATTTGATCGTAGTTAGTATAAGGAAGTGAATTACTGATTCAAAATACCCTGCTAATATCCCTATATAAGTTTCCATAAAATTGTATTTCTGTGATAAACATAAACAAGTTTTTTTCCTGGAAAGTTTAGCGTGTTCAATTTAGAAATAATCTAATACTTATTATAAAACGATTTATTTTTTTTTAAAGCGAATAGGTCATCTGCACAAATTCCAACATCCTTTCCATATCACTAATAAAAAATTGAATATTATTAATTGTTATTCATTTCATAACTGTTTCCCGATAGCAACGCGTAACAAAATAATTTCAAAAGACTTCAAATAAACGATTGCGTCAAACTTGAAAATTCACTTACTTTATTGATTTCTTTGGTGCGTTGTTTTTTTAAAGTATAATGCATAAATAAAAAATAAACTGGTAATAATCATTGAGAAGTGGATTATATTGACGTTAAAAGTGTGAAAATCTTTAGCGCGACGAGAAAGGGAAGAATTGATTTATTTTAAATAATTTTTAAGGAACCAGTCTATATACAAGAATACATTCAGCTGAATCAAGACATTTTTTGTGGTAGACAATGGTATAACCACCGAGAACATACTAAACTGAGCGGCACGGCGCGACTTCTAGACTCTTCCAGACCATTCAAATCGAATATTGTTTTATCCAAACAGCTTTCAAGAAGCGTTTAGAACGCCTGGTTCTCAGATTACCTTGTACGTGGAAAGGTTATGCACGGTGCACGCTAAGATGGCTTCCCGACCCAGCGGCGCAGTCACGTTCTCTATCGGCCCGCTGAAGCCAGGCTCGTCTGCAACAAACGTTAAATTTGTACTCAGTGAATATTTAAAACTTCAAACAAATAGCGATTTTATGTAACAGTAAAATTTTAGGCTTTTACTGCGGGCAACTATTGAATCTCGTGTTTCAAACAAATTAAATTATTTTTAGCAATATTACTTTTCATGGAAGTACAGTCAACTACAAAAGTATATTAAAACATTGAATCGGTTAATTTAATTATAGAATATTTTCATCTTCAAATGATTGTAATAACTATACCTTCTAGATATTCATTACGGAGATTAAAAAAACATGCCATACATTTAATCAATACTCTATAAGTTATTTTTGTGTATACCTTAAAAGTTAATATGATTGTACATAATAGTAAGTAAGTAAGTATACACGTCTATGTGCGCCTATTTTGCGTGTGGATTGGTGGCCCTTTTATTGCCACCCTAGTTCCATAAGGAACCCAAGCAAACCTTTGGTTTTAATACATAATACTGTGAATTAATTTTAAATTATTTTTTTATTGTAATTTTTTTTTATTCATATAATTAAAAGTGTCCTCTTTTCAGATTTACTTATTTAATTTTTCTTTGCAAGTTTCAGTGTGACCGGATTACAACATAAATAATGTTGATAAAAATCAAATAACAGGAGCTTTTGTGTGTATTTTTAACACAAGAACAAAAGTCTGAACAAATGCATTCATCATATGAAGCTACAAATATACATTCACATCTAAATCACGACATCTCTTAAAAAAGAAAATCGAAAAGGATTAAAAATTTGTGCTAGCAACTACAGTTTTCCTATTCGGATTTCGTACACGCAGTGCCAATACACAAAGGTATTGAAAAGCGTCATGTACATTTTTTTATTAAAAGTTGTAATACATTAAACGTACAATACATCGGCGTATGTAACATAGTAAATCTACAATATAAACCAAATGATAGAATCGAATTTAGATAATATTTACAATGTATATTACATCACAATAAATAGTTATATACGATAATTAATTGATGCGAATTACATAAAATGACGAGGTTGTTTTTCTATTAGCTCTATGAAGCAAAATCCCTTTCCATGTAAAAGGGTAACGGATACAAAACTTTATTAAAATATATAAAATGAAGAACAGTTGATTGGAGTCCATCGAGGTAAGAAAAGCTATAGCAGTCAAAACCATTACGTAAACATTATTGGTATCGAAGTTAAGGATAATAAACAGTCCAAAGTAAAAACAATAACAAAACTTAATTATGTAGGCCGTAACTTATTCACGTAGATAAGGTCTTATTTTATAAAAATAACATAATATAAAATAGGACTATGTTTTTGGTATGAAAATTACATCATAATTTTATAACTACCTATATAATTTGGTTCCTTCCCTTCTATATCATTTTCTTTTAAACCATCGGATTTTTAAAATTTTGCGATTTTCTATAGACAATTACTGATACTAATCAAACGAACCTATTTCTCAGTTGCCCGCTACAAAACTTGTGGATATAGAGGTTTACTGCAACTCATATATGTACGTACTAAATAGACAAATTAAATTATCTTTCACATTAATCATAACAACATCTATCCTTTTGAAAATGTTCGCCGAAAAAGATATACGAAGAATTTTTACTCGTTATTCTATAATTAATAAGGTTCTCTGAAAGGCTTGCTGATTTGTAAACAGAAATCTAGGAGACCGCACTTCCATACATTCATAGAAATTGATAAGCGGGATATTTATTTCTTTTACAATCCTACCTGAGATACGAATATAATAAGTAAGAAACATTTTATATACATAGCTTTTGGAATCGCAGTTATGGATTAACAAAAGTGAATTTTATTATATAATCGCGTACTTTGACGACTGTATGATGCAGTGCTCACACAAATGTTTTCTGCGCCAAGGGTTGTGGGTTCTAAGCAAACACTGGAAAAACAAATTTGTAACTTATATTTGTATCTATATGTCATTTATCCGTTATCTAGTGGTTATAACATAAGCTCTGCTTAGCTAATGTGTGCTGTGTTAAAAAAAAAGCGCCCCGGATAGGTTCTGAAGTAATTTAGCTCACAAACTAAATTTCGTATAAGTATATTATGATCGTACTTACACGATTCCCTTGACGATTCTTCAAGAAAAATATATGGTCGTTCTGAGCCCTATTTGAACAATTCTTTCTAAAAATCACAACTATCTCTCATACAAATATAGAAAATGTAATTTTAAACTTTTGTATTTGCTTTTCAAACAGTGTAACATGGCAGTAACGCGCGCGGTATCACCCGCACATCGACTGAGAAAGAGGATTAAAACGGAACCATAAACTATCGCATATTGCTATTAATTTTTTCTGGTATTTATTTAATAAAAAGTGCATGTTGAAGCATTATACCGGCAAAACAACACAAACAAATATTTCAAAAGTTTTATAACTAACGAATTGAAACTTAACGCACATAGAGCGTTATATATAATGTTCTATATTTGTATCTATACATAAAATTTCTTATTAATATTTCGTTAATATTAATAAGAAAGCATCCGCACAATAAGATTTAGACCTCCAAGTCTAAACCTACTGGTATTCTTTGAAAAAATAATTGCATTCAAAATTCAAACATAATGTGTACGCCGAAATTTTTATTAAACAACCCAATGCTAAGTTTATATAGCTCTAGGGCTTTGTATTAAAGTTATATAACCTTTAAGAACAATATTTTTCTTCTAAGAACAATCGGCATCATTAAACATAGAAAACTGAGAATCCATATTTTCGAATATAAAGAGAATT
>DWAJ01003773.1:0-14100 GCA_018238005.1 Eurema mandarina
AATACATCGTGTTCAAATTCAATAAAAACTTAAGCATCATTTGTGACCAAACTACTGGTCCAATTTAATTGATTTTTGGGGTATCGTCTGGAAATCATACTAAGTATATGCAGTTTAAAAAAAATCCTTTCGGACATATCAACTCGGTATATATATGTATATTTCTGGGGTCTGCTTGTTGCCATTATAATTGTTTGCAAAAGAAAAGAACGTAATTGTAATACTTGAAATAAATAAGTAAAGTAATAGTTTAAGTTATGTTTTTCATGGAGATTGAGAAATTTTATTTTATAATCCATTTATTAGGTGACGCGCAACTACGTGAACTTATAGTCGTAAACCGTATAAGTATATTGATAGGCTGAAAAAATAATTAGCACAGTATCACACGATGTCAAAAACCCAGAGTGGAACATAAAATAAATGATTCAATTTATAACGCCTCTTTTTACTTCCTGGAAATCATGACCGATAAGTATATTAAGCCTCCGATTTTCACACAGGTTGTCTGAATGTAAGCGGTTATTCAATCAATTTTTCTTCGAATTCTAAAAATGTAGATTACTAACAGTATAACTTTATAAGTATATTAGTAAAGAGAGTTATTCAAACAAAGACATTCGAAGAAGTATTTTTGCTGCAATGTTATTTCCTAAGGTTTTATGTGTGGTCGATAATTACTTCTGTTTACTGTCTTTGAGGCGTGTTTATCTTCTAGTAGAGTTATAGTTGCTTGTTGGAAATGTATAGCACTTACGAATTAACACAATCTAATTTATTTTATGGCTATGGTACTAGACTGAACATAAATGTTGTACCAAATACGATAAGCATTAAAGTTACGGTTATAAGCTTTCTAGAAACTTCTAAGAAAACTTTGCTGAAGTCAATATACTACAAAATCTGCGGGAGACATAAAATTTCCTGTTCTAGTTAATATTATTAATAGGAAATTGATACCATCTTTATTAAATTTTTCTCGTTTATTTAAGAAGAATTTGATATTTTTGTTACGTTAAAGGATGTCTACTTTAAGTAAGATAGAAATTATGGGATTACCTTAACGACATAACGGTTTCTGTTTTCGTTTTTCTGAAAATTAGTCGGCGGTTTGTTTTCACACGGTTCTATATTTCAGCCGTAACGCCCCATTTACTGTAATAATCCAGGGTCAAATCCTACAATTTAGAAACTTTACTACAACGTTTGATCGTAGAAAATCCAACTATGTGCTTAAGCTATTTGTCAAATGAATATTCAGTTATTTTTCATTAGTACGAAAACATCAAGAAAAGTGAGCAATTGATTTATTTTTACGGCCACTTGAAGCACTATAATGACACCGATCGCTCCCTTAAATCTACATGTAATATGGACGCCAATAGTCATCTTCTCGTTTATTACGGCCATAAAAATATAAGAACGATTTTATAGGAATGTTCCATGTAATAACACGACGCGTTGAAGCATCATTTGCCCAAACACATAGCGCCATCATATTATTTATAAAGCAAGACATTTAGGGCAATGATAAATAGATTTCGTTGTCGTTTTACTGGAAGTTATATGACCAGGCGATATCGCTACTTACCAAAAATGCGTACTGGATGAAAAAATAATAAAAATAAAATACTGCATTTAAATCTTTAGACCAGAAATCTAATTTCCATTAATTGCTTTGGCAATGGAGCCTTCTCTAGTATTGCTGTACAAATTACGGAATATATAGAAATTATGAAACTTGTTAAAACTTTCCACCGCAAACGATGCAGTATCGCACGCGATTATGACGACCGGAACTTTATAATAGCTTTGTAAACTTTCGATTAATGTTTGTAACTTCGCTTCGCTGTCAAGGGAGTATTTGAATGAAGAGGTTGCCTATTGCCTGATCTTTTAAATTCTTTCAGAAAACAAAAGCAATAAAGGTAATTTTTGAATACTTTGGTAGGATTACGTTAGGACAAGTTATGCTTCCTCGTAAGGAGGTTTTTTAAATCATCTTAAGGAAAACTGATACTAGTTACGACATATCGTCGGTAAAGTCACTACGCTAGTTTTAACATGAAGATACAGTCCATTAATTCTGTGATACTCACAAATACCACTCACATAAAATGATCTATATTGAATTCTATACCTACTATACCACAAAATATTAAATTTATATATTATGACAGTACTCATTTATAAACAACCCCGCTATGTAATGTAAATGTTTGATAATGTCTGGCGCGGTAATAACTTTATGTAATTAATAGAGTGACGTGTAATTGAATTTATTGTGATTAATCTAAATTTATGTAAAATTGTTTCGACAATATTAATAGCGGATAACGTAACACATTTTACAACGTATAATACGTTCACAATATGTATATTACATACATTGTATAGGTCGCGTCATTTATGTTTAGCGCTGGACGAGAATAGCTGCGCATCGGTAGAATCGCGCTCGTAATTGAGGTATTGGTGCGAGAAAGACAACACGACTGGAACAACCAATCAACGCTCGCGCACCCGACGATCACGCGACTTTTTGCCACGCACAACCATCCTATCCAATCAAATAAAGAGAATACCTTTCATTAAAATACCGGCAACAGAGTCTTGACAACGCGGGGTCACATGAGTACTGATCACCTACTATCAGCTACTACTAATATATATATTTAGACCGTACCCTAACAAAATCACAGGCTTATTAATAAATCATGTGTTTTTATTACGGTACTTAATAATAATTCTCACCATAGACATCGGAGTCATAACGCCATTTATATGTTTCGTTAGAAGGATGGCCAGACTTAGAAGATGAGTCGACTGGAGGTGCTCTTCGGGAACGCGAGCTGAGATCCCTTCACCGCACAGTACCAGCCCTGCGGCGACGGGAACTAGACACTCGTGCTATTAAACATCACTTCTACCCGGAAGGAGGATGGGGGTATGTGTTATGTCGTCTTCTTTATTGATACATTTCTCTTCTATTACGTAAGCCTTAGCGTTAACGCCCATGAGATATTTCAAAATTACCCAATCCGCTCACTCCCCTTTTACTGCTTTAATAACTCGATCGCTCAAGAAAAAAAAATAAAAACATTTTAAAAATGGGATTTAGGCATTTATCATTATTATTATTTCCAATACGTGAATATACACAGCATGTAATAAGGTGTACTTACAGGATGTCAAATAACTTTTTTATATACTGCATCAGGGTTATGGCATAATAAACTATGCTAGCTATGATTAAGAGGAATACTATCTAGGTTATCAGTTTTTGGGATAAAATCTTTAACACACTGTATATATACTTTCTTTTATAAACAATAAACAATAAAATACTTTAAAGTACAACACAAAAGACAGTTATGGGCAGTTATGTCTGCTATCTGCAGTTAATCTGCAATTAACTTCGTAAATATGTTAAAAACTATAAATTGTGTTAAGTTTTCATGAAATTAATTTTTCACCATAAATCTAAACCTCGCACATTC
This sequence comes from Eurema mandarina, assembly GCA_018238005.1. NCBI lineage: Eukaryota > Metazoa > Arthropoda > Insecta > Lepidoptera > Pieridae > Eurema > Eurema mandarina. The sequence continues at coordinate 3,498 of DWAJ01003773.1, forward strand.
ACATTTTAAATTAAAGTTACGAATTCTGTTTAATTTAATTCTATTTAAATAAATATTAATATACCTTCAAAGGCCTGAAAGCTACTTGGAGCTTTCCTTTCCATCTTTAATTAATTAAGCTTATCGCGATTATATTTTTTTGGAATTCTTAATTTACATTTCTTCTCCTTTTGGTAATTACCAGATTTCTTTTTACCAAAAATTTTATTAATTTAGTTAACAAAATGATTTATTTTATACAACGTTTTATAATTTTATATGTATGACTAAGCTTAATCTTTAAATTGGTTGAGAAGGGAATTTGTTTAGAGTCGTTAAAGTTGAAAGATTAGCATTAGCATTATCTTCATTATTATATCAGTCATTAGACTAACTTGTTAAAAACGGCTTTAAATTTAAATCCACTATGAACCCTTTGTTAACTTTCCACAGCACCCTTTAATTGGTAACACTTATAAATGAATTAAACCATCTAAGATATTAAGACCCCATTGTGCTCACTTATCCGCAAACAATTAAGTAATTTTGGAAGTTCATCACAAAGAGAATATTCGTAAAATTTCATCGAAGTTTACGAGTGAAACAATCGTAGATGAATTTCTATTTACGTTTGTATTTAGTTTTCACATAACAATATTGTCATGTGTGTTCTTAAAGCTTGATGTGAATAGACTTTCTATTATTTTGTGATTATAGTACCTAAAACTTTTGTTATTGTTGTTTTATAATACGAATATATAAGTATTATTATGTAGGAGTATGACTTTCAACGGCTGGCAACACACTCCAGAGTTATCATGGCCATAATCCCTGTCCATCGGGTAGATCGCCTACTCGTTTTCCTATGTTATAAAGAATATATATGCCTCGTAATCAACTCCTTTTAACGAAATTAAGTATAATAAAAAGATACATACATATATGTAAATGTTTTCGAATTCTGATTAATTATTTATAATGAGTGATTGCGTTTTAGTGTTAGTTTATGTTTTCTAGAGAACTTATCAAAAATATTAAGTGTTACATAAAAAAGGTGATATATTTTACATAATTGAAATTTAAGTAATACCGTATCGTAAATTCCTTCATATTCGCTACATTATCGATTGTATTATTATTATGAGGACGTCATTATCGTCGGATCTAATCAAAGAGGAACCGCGCTAATACCGTTGAGCTGTAATCAAAGAAAATAATGGGCTCTGCTATGCAATATTAGCCGAAACGTTATTTGATTGGATTTTGCTAAATTCTCTCTGTATTTCTTTTATTTATTTCAAGACAAACGATCGAAAAATGGTTGTTATTTTATATTAAATACACAAGTGTGTGTGTGCCAAGAGGCCAGTAAAAATAATTGTAGGTACCTAATAAACAAAAGATATACGATCAATCTTTCCGTTGTTTTACAAGAACAAAGCTAACTTTTTACTGAAGTTTATTTTAAGGGTATTTGTATGAGTATCGTTAGAACGGTGTTGTAGAAATATAAGATAAATGACCGTTCAACACAGGTGGATCGTGTGCGGCGCGGCGTTCCTTGCCCACCTGCTCTCTACGGGCCTTCAACTGGCGTACGGCGCGCTACACGTCTACGCGCTGCGCCACCTGGGACCAGCTGCCGATCATGCAGGTCTTATACTTTATGTTATCCTGGTACTTTTTGGATTAATGAAATTTTTTAACTATAAATTTTATTATTAATCATTTTTTCATTAATGTTTATAATGTTTAGACAATTACAATTCTAAGTTTCAATTATTTCAAAATTTTGTTTAATAAATATGGTTATTACTAGCTGTTGCTCGCTACTCCGTCCGCGTGGAATTTCATATAAACTTTAACCCCCCACTTCCCCCTTATAACCCTTTTTTCCAGTTAAAAAGTAGCCTATGTCTTTTCTCAGGCTCTAGATCATCTGTGTACCAAATTTCATTACAAATGGTTCAGTAGTTTTGGCGTGAAAGCGTAACAGACAGTTAGACAGATAGAGTTACTTTCGCATTTATAATATTAGTATGGATTACTTTCTTGTGATAATAAAACATTTCCTTTGAGTGTTTTGTTTTTGTTTGACACAAAATATATATATACATTTATAATACGTAACATTCGCGTCGAATTTCCCATTTACTCGAACAAAACATGCCATCGATAAAAACTACTCCGTTCAAACGACAAAGGAATTTGTTACGTGGGCAGCAATACTTGGGTTCTTAAATGTTTTTAGAATTGTAAAGACTCGGAAGAACCACGTCTTCCGATTCATTCTTATATCTGTGGCTGTCACATCTCAAAACCAATGAATGAACTGTTCTATTTAAACGAAAAAGAAACTACTCCTTGGTGATGGTTAATGGAAAGGAATAGTGAATAATAATATTATGAATCACTGCCAATAAACTGATTTAAGTAACAATATGCAGATTTATACAAAGTCAAGAGATTCATTTAGACGAAATTTATTTTAAGGGCCCGAGCCCTGAAGACGTGATCTGTCTATAGGACCCCGGGGAAATGAATGAGAATGTCTTGATACGAATGAAAGTTTAACAGCCGTATTTAAATAAACACCCACTTTGATCTTGATTCCTTTGGGCTGTTTCTAATTTATACATTGTTTACATTTATCACGCGATTATATTTTTAGTCAATCTCTACCCAAAATTTCTTCCATTATTTTTTTTTATTTAAATATTCTTAGTAGAATTAATTAACATTCTATCTTACGAGGGATAAAGACATCGAATTAAAATACAATAAAATACGAAATAGAAGGTTCAAAAAAATATTTATTTCATGGTCTCCAAATAACAAAATTAATTGTCTGTTGGGCGCGCTCGTATAATTTAATTACTGGGACCTAAAGTTATAACCCAACCCTTGTAACTCGATGAATGCGAATCCAAGAAATTAATACCAAGGAACGGAACAAATCGAATCATGATAAGCGACATTTAAAATTGCGTTTAAACAAAGTTTTCAGTAACCATTATTTGTGGACGGGCTTGATTTATTAAATTAATTTTACAAGATTCACGACGTGGTTTGAATATTAAGAGGTGGAAGTAATTCCGTTTATAGCGGTCTTTGTCAGCGAGGGCGGGCACGGAACCATAAGTCATAGAGTTCGCTTTGATTCACAACTTTACCTACCAACTAATGAGTTAAGCGCCCGCGTCTCGCTAGTCGCAATCAAAAGGCTAGTGGGCCCTCTTTTTAATTTTAGCTTCTTTAATCCTTACGTATTTAGTAGCTATTTTACTTATTTACGATTTAATTCGAACATCCAGATACTAATTTCTTATTTGTATTTTATAAGATATGTACTGTTCCCCAAAACACTAATTAAAAATTACTTTTACTGAATAAATTCCGCGGTTGATACATCTCTTAATTTGTTTTTCAATTCGTTTCAATTCTAAAGCGAGTCCTCTATTATTTTGTACGTGTAATAAATATTTCAAGATGTTTTATCCCTTGATTATTTAATAATATTAAAAGACGAAAAACGCTGTTTCATTAAATTTTGGCTTATCCAGATATTCAAAAGCTCGTAGTCATTTCACGGCACTCGACTTTGATGAGATTTTTTTGTCGCCAAGAATTCTCGGCATAGACTTTATATAAATAATAAAGTCTCTGCATAGTTATTTTAGTATTTTTTTGTAACAGTAATTAAAAAAGAAACAATCTTTATCTTACCCAGTATAGAAAGTTACTTCACAAACTTTTCTTTAACTTACAACAGATATAACATTTAGAATTTCAATATTTAGGTTACATTGTAATTAATTGTTTTATTTAATTTACCTTTTTAAAATATATCAAATTTTTACAAAACATTTAATTCCCATAATTTAAACAGTAATTTATCTCGCTACGCCTCTCCTGTTTCATTCGTAGCGAAATCCTATCCGGTAGGTTGATATTTAAATGACGGCTTTACTAACACTCAACTTGATAATTACCCTAGATGGAAATAACGTTTCACTGTATTGTATATTCAGCGGCAGCACAATGGGGATTTATTTTACATAAGGAATAAGGATTTACTAAATAGGCTGCGAATACATTGGCCACAACAAAAGCGTGTGATATTTGAAAGCTTTCGTTCTCTAGATAATTGTGTTAAGTGAAAGCCTGGGACGTGTAGTAAATTGCCGACGTTCAATGTAATGCGCTTTGCGTTGAGCTACCTCAATATATCCCCGAGAGGATTTTATTAACGATGTGCAACCAAAAAAGTTACGCGGCTAATGGATGTTCCGTTTTACGAACTGCCTCGGTTACGAAATGAATCTTTATATTCAGTACGTGTTTAATGTGATGTTTCAATTACTGACCGTGCAGCATTTTGCAAAATCACTTTTAGGTTTTTTAGACTTAAATATTTAAAATAAGCTATACTATGTAAATTACTGGCAACGGCAATTAAAAAGAGCCAGGTTTATGTTCCCTTTGTTACAACCAACATTTCTCATTAATTTGAAATTATGATAAGAAAAAGCTTGTTTGTTTTGTGGAAATTGATATCAGAACTGAGAATAATGAGGGTCCTATTGTCTGTAACACAAATTGTCAGGAATCTCTCAGACGATATTCTACGGTTATTATTCATAAATATTAATAGCGTGTCCTTAATGTTCGTTACGTTGTTTCTGCTCATAATCCTACGTTTGCTGATGACATATTATGCCTATCTGGGTACGCGTTTAAATTGTTACGAGCTAAACTTGGTTACTTACTAAATAGAGCCTTGGATATTCAGTAACCGTAATAAAACGCTTACGACGCTTACGCCGTTCTATACGCCTTATTATATTTGCGGAGCACGCTCTACAAGCTATAACGTAATAATCATTCCCTTTACCTTGGTTCAAGCGTTCTTCCTGCTTGCTTTAGTAAGGGATACATACAATTTTTATTTTAAAATAGGCTACAAAATGAAACTCTACAATGTATATGGAAAATAATGTTCAAAATAAGGTTAAGTTTTAAAACGTAAAGATGAATTTTCTTTAAGTACTTTTTAAATTTATGCATATTAATTCAGTTCATAATGTGTTGATAATAATAAATTGTTGGTGAAATGTGGTCTATATTTAAATAACTAAATTCTAGCGTGTAAACTGAAAATGTTAATGTAATAATTGTTATATTATACAGTTTGGGCGGGCGCGATTTGCGTGGGAGTGTCACGCGCTGCGGGGGCCATCGTTGCAGGGCGAAGGCGCTCGCCCCGTCTCGCGGCGCTGCTGGGCGGCATCCTCCTGCCCCTTGCTTGCCTCTTTACGTCCTTTGCTACACAACTACATCAGACCCTGCTCAGTTATGGTACAGTGTCTAATATATCTATACATTGAGTTTTTAGCCGAACGCAGACTGCCAGATGATTCTGAAATCTAGAAAAGAAAACGAGACAAATCTTACCTTTCATTTGGCTTAGCTATTTCAATAATATTGAATCGTAACCTATCCATTTACTTTATCTAGATTATATGAATGCCTGCCTTTTTACTTATTTCAAACGAAGCCCTGTATCTGTCACGTAGATTATAATATTATTAAAGCAACAAGCATACGAATAGAGAGAGAAGGCGTCTAACATTAAAATATGGGTTGTATATATATCTTATCTTTCAGCTAGCGAAACAATAATTTGTCCCCTAATATTTCGTCCGATTGTTGCTCTTAGGAAATTTTAGTAAAATAATACCTAATGAAAATAGTTAAAACAATGTTGCAGATTTTCTAGCGCAAAACTTTATTAATATAATGAATACACGTATTCTGACCTCATACACGGCGCATAGTTTATTATCTGTTTAGAAATTGTTTTATTCTACCAAAGTATGTCATACTTATGACAAAATCAGCAGGCTTTGAATTGGATTTTATTAACATTATGCATAGAATTACAGTTTCCGTAATACCATGCTTTTCTTTAAATTATAAGATTCTCTTTATATCTAAGGTACAAGTTTGTACCAACGGATAAGTCGTAAGACACACCTAAGTAAGTTAAGAGTTCCCTTTATTAAAGCCTCACAATTCTGCTAAAAGTACGCCATTCCATATAACTCACATATCACAGACAGTTACCAGCCATAGATAACACATAAAACACTCTCGCTTCAGAAATTTCGTTCTTTGGCAAGAGAATCATTTTTTACCTTCTTCGTATTTAGTGTGATATTATTTTACTTAATAAAACAGTTGACATTTGTTGGTATAGTAATTAATTGCTTATAAATTGTATTTATATAGCGTAGTATTTTGTTTATTTCAGATAGATTTTATATTTAATTTCATAAACTTTTTAATTAAAATTTAAAAGACGAATTCATTTTCTTAATAATTAATTTTTAATTCAAAAATAAGTAATGACAAAGCTTTAGAAGTCAAAATGTTATCACGTCTAATTATTAATACTCAGCCCCGAGGGTCAGGCTTAACCTAACCCAGGGTCCACTTATGTCAGTAAATTATTACGTTAAACTGTTTTCAGTTTAGTTTAAATTTATTTTCCTACTTAAGTACATAATATGTAGTAGAAGGCGATCACGTGCTGTACTTTGCATACTATTAAACAAAAGTTAAACCGTGGGGTAGTAATAACATATCAATATCTTGCAAATTAGACTGTGGTACGTAATACAAATTTTTATTGTACACATTATGCCGGATATGAAAAAGTATTTATTTATTTATTTTAAAAAAGTACTGCCACATACATACACAATACATATTTCACATTCAATTATCTATACAATGAGCACAAAATTCTAATACGTACTACATTTTCGGCGTACATAACATTTAGTATGAACTAAATACTACAAACAGGGAAGAACACTAAGTATTAATTTCATTTCGGGTAGGATAGGCACAGCGTGAATAAAGTCGCGTAGGGCCAGCTAATACTCAATAAGCATGTGTATAGGTCGCGTCACGAATCTTTAGCGCTGAACGAAACCTGCGCTGAAGTCAAAAATAAGGTATCGAGGGGACGGCACGGCGCGCGGGGCGCGTGATCGTCGAGTGCGCGAGCGTTGATTGGTTCCCCAGTCGTGTTGTCTATCTCGCACCAATACGTCAATTACGAGCGCGATTCTACCGATGCGCAGCTATTCTCGTCCAGCGCTAAACATTCGTGACGCGACTTATACGCCTTGTCCACAGGTGTAGTTCTAGGCGTGGGGTGTGGGTTGGTGCGCGAGGCGGCGGGCCTGGTGCTGGGCACGTACTTCCGGCGACGGCGCCAGTTCGTGGAGCTCGTGGCGCACGCCGGCGGCGGCGTGGGCATCGCGCTCTTCAGCGTCGCCTACAAGGAAGCTGTAGGGTGAGACACGAATTTTCTAACGAGGCCACTTAATACATAATTATTTAAGTCCCAATTTAAGCTGACCTTGTATTGCGTAAACTTAATAGCGGATACATAACTTAGACATACTTTTCTTATATTAATATATAGGTACATATATAAAGAACACTCAGAACAACGGAATTACGTTTTCTTAACTAGTTCTAGAATATTTTTTGTTCATACTCAGTTATTACCGTTAGTACGATTTTATATAATATAATAATAACACACCACAATATTGGTAAAAGTATATTTACTATCGGTTGTGTAGATTCAAAGGTAATCACCACGAAACCACAAAATTTCCATCATGGTATTTTTTACTTTAAAATTAATCGTGCCAGTCCTTAAGAAATGAATATTAAGAACTGTATATCATCATATTCGAGCACCTTAAGAGTTCACATACCTAATTGTATAATTGTATAGTATATATCTTTCTTTTCTTTCGGCCCTGCATTTCATTTTTGAAAATAACGCATTTTTAATGTTGAAATCAAATACAAAAACAGTTAACACATTTAACCGTTTAATATAAATATTTTCCGATACAATCCAATATGGAAATGAGTTGGTGCGATTGATTTTATATCGAGAATTTTCATCAACTTTTGTCAGTGGTAATATCAAATCGGTATTTAAAATGATTGCCTGGAACAAGTAGTAGATACGTCTGTTCTTAAACAAATTCTTAAGACACAGTAAGTTGTAAAATTTCTTGTAAATTGCACATATAAGATCTATTAAAATATATTAAAAATCAATTTATGAAAAAACATTGCCATTATTTATACTCGTAATGTAGAAATGAACATAAAATTGGTATACATTAGTTAAAAAAATCCTTTTGACTTCAGACTGCTATATCCTATTACCGTATGAGTTTTTTGTTAAATATTGTTTTTAATTTAAATAAATTAAAAAAAATATAAAAAGCTTTTTAACTATATCTTTTATATATAGTATAGACATTAAAATTAAATTGTATTGAAGTTTCAAAAATCCTTCTTAGGACTACATTCCACTGGTGATTGCGTGTTAAGTTACTAATCAAATGTATAAGGCTGTGCTGCAATTCCAAGATAATATTTCAAACCTCACGGGACCACAAAATTTCTAAGTTCGGTATTGATAGCCACAAGCCCCAGGGGCGGTCGTGCGGAAATCACATAGCGTTTTAAAAGGAACTCGACAGTGAACAAGATTTGTAGTAACACGTTGTATACCAAATATAGATACGACTTTTTTCGCCACAATTTATTTATGTATGAATAGGTACATAAGGTTTTTAGACTTGTTTTTTTTTATAATTATATGTTCTTAATATATCCTTCCTTAATATATTAATATATCGATGGCACCTATAATAGCTGTGAGCTATGTTACAGGCTCCAAAACAATATATAACCCATGTACATAATGACAATATGGTTATACAAAATTGACATTTCATTGATTCACAAATTAAGAGCGATGTTATAACTATAGACGTCTTTAGTTATTTATAAGTTATTTAGCAAAAAATAAACCGAAGCATTATTAGGTTATGACAATACAGTAAGTACCTACATAAGCCATCACCGGTACGGAAAGCGTAAAACACGTTTATTTTTCAGCAAACTAGGATGGCGACTGGGCTTGCAGGCAATAACTGGGATATTAGTGTTAGCATTCTTTCTGAGCGCCGTGTACCGCAGCGCGTCGCTGTATCACCCGCAACGCCGCGCCATTTTGCATCTCAAAAACCAACGCAGAAAGGTGTGTGGAATGTTTAATTAAATTACTTCGAATTAAAATTAATGCGTTATCTTTTTTATATAAGCTTTATGTAACTGCTTCATGTTTAAACTCGCTTTTATTAACGGACACAGCGACAGTATCTATCCGTAATCACAAACGAGCGGGATCCCAAAACCGCTCAAACTTTCTCATTCACAAAAAGTTAACCCTACAGTGACGAGTTTTAATTAATAACCCGGGGCGGTTGACAATTCATTTAACAGGTGAAAGAGAAGAAAGGTCTAAAACAGCCCGAATTCATCGATCTCAGTCCGCTGTCCTCTCGGCCCGCTAAAGTTTTGCTGCTTTCGTCCGGCATGGCCGCCTTCGGACTGTATACGCCCGTATTTTTCTTGGTGAGGAAAATTAGTTATCGTTAAACTTTTTATTACGTTAAGAAGACGCGTATTTTGTTACTAATATATTGTATTTGAGTTAGTTTGCTCAGAAACTCGTAACTAATCTAGTTTTTCAATTATAGCATTATTCCGCATAATGCGGAATGTATAACGTTGAATGTTTTAACTACATCTTTCGTCATCATGAATGATCTCGAGAATTCTCAAAAGTATTAAGCTGTGCTTTCACTGGATGCGTGTTATGTGCGATGCGTGTTAATTACATGTGCAGTGCCAGAAAATTAACAAATATTTTTCTTTAACTCGTTATTGATGGATATGTCACACTAGGCACTGTAACAACATATCTCGACGTCATAAAAGTAAAAATTGTATTTGGTAACATAGGCGCTACAAGGATTCCAAGAGGGTCTGGAGGAGAGCGCGCTGGTGCTGCTGCAGACGTTCCTGGGGTTCGCGGCCGTGGCGGGCTGCGCCGGCTTCGGGCTGCTGCTGGTGCGGCCCTCCGCGCAGTGCCTCGTGTCCAAGCAGTACCTGTGCCAGACCGCCATGCTCGGCATCGGTAACACTCTCACTCATATATAGTTTGTGGTTGTTATAAAAAAATACGTTATGTCGTTTTATTCTATAAATAAAATATGATAAATATATCATTTTATAATATTGTTTTATACCTTAATTATTTCTACTTTTATAATCCGTTCACTGTTTATAATATACGCAGTTAATACAATCTTAATTTTGGCTTAAATTTCAAAGCTTTCAAACAAAGTAAATAAACGTATCGAATCGTTACAGGGATATCGATGCTAGCCCTAAGTAGCGTACAAGGCTATCACGGCTACGTGCTCTTCGCTTGGATGTACGGTTTATGTCTGGGCGGATTCCTCTACTCCATGAAAATGCTCACAATGGAACGGGTCCGAGGGCGACACTTCACTAAAGTTTGGAGTGAGTACTAACTTTAATACCTCCGGGCGCTCGCGAAAATTGTGAAATCTCGGAAACTAATCGTCGCTTCCCTCGACAGGTTTCGTTCAAGGGGCGGAAGCGATCCCCGTCATCGTCGGCGTGCCGGTGACGGGCTACATCAATC